>JAULBX010031260.1:64979-173760 GCA_032358255.1 Heterotrichella gracilis
AAGCAGCAGGTGGAGCTGGTGTTCACAGCGCACCCGACGCAGGTAAGGGTTTTACGCGGTTTAGGGTTTCGGTGACATTCGTGAGGGGTGGAGCCAGGGGGATGATGCCCTTGTCTGCATTCTTGCTTCTGATTTTTCGGCATGACTTATGGGCCAGTGGGGAGAAGATCTATGAGCACGTGTGCAAGCAGCAGGTGGAGCTGGTGTTCACAGCGCACCCGACGCAGGTAAGGGTTTTACGCGGTTTAGGGTTTCGGTGACAATCGTGAGGGGTGGAGCCAGGGGGATGATGCCCTTGTCTGCATTCTTGCTTCTGATTTTTTCGGCATGACTTATGGGCCGGTGGGGAGAAGATCTACGAGCATCTGTGCAAGCAGCAGGTGGAGCTGGTGTTCACCGCGCACCCGACGCAGGTGAGAGTTTTTTACAGGGTTTGTGATTTTGGTGGGATTCGCAAGGGGGTTGGAGGCAGTGGGAAACGCCCTTTGTCTGTATTTTTGCTTTTGAAATTTTGGGGTGGGTTATGGGCCCAGCGGCGAGAAGATCTACGAGCCCAAAACCCTATCGCAAACCCTACCTCCATGCGCAGACCTGTGGCGCTCGCTGCTCTCATACTATCACCAAAATGCACAAATGCGACCCTCCACACACCCTAGCTTGAACCCTAAACCCTCCTGCGCAGGCCCTGCGGCGCTCGCTGCTCCAGAAGTACACTAAGGTGCGCAAGGCGCTTGAGCGGCTGCACAACACGCGGCTGACCCCCTACGAGAAGCAGGAGACCCTGGATGAGATCCGGGGGTACATCCAGGCGGCCTGGAGGACAGATGAGATCCGCAGGCGCAAGCCCACGCCACAGGTGCGGGGGGCAAGGGGTATGGAGCAGGGTAGGGGAGGTACAAATTGGTGCATGAAGTTGCATGTAGTTGGGTGAGACCTGCACGCGCAAGGCAAAGCTGCACGTTGATGGTTGCATATAGTTTGGATGAGGTCAGGGGATACATTCCGGGTGGCGTGGAGGACAGGCGAGATCCGCAAGCCGACACCATTGATGCGGGGAGGAAGAGGGTTGCATGAGTCCGAGGCTTGATCTACCTGGGCCCCAACCATCTGCTGCGGCCTGCAACGCGCATCCCGTACCCCCTTTCCCCTCATCGGGGCATTTTGGGGGGTGCCATGCTGTGTGCGCGACCATGCCTGTATTGCCTGGGGCATGTGAATAGTCACCTCGCGATACTGTGTGCAGGATGAGGCCAAGGCTGGCCTCAGCTACTTTGACGAGACCATCTACTACGGCCTGCCCGTGTTCCTGCGCCGCATCGACACGGCGCTCAAGAACATCGGCCAACCCACCATCCCCCTGGACCACACCCTGTTCAAGTGAGGCGCAAACCCTAAACCCTGGGTCCTGAACGTAACCCCTGAGTCAGACATGTTGTGTTCGAACAGCCTCAGCTGCATTGACGGCGCTGCCTGGGGACATCAAGTAGTGCCCATCATCATGGATCGCCACCCCTACGTGACGCCTGAAACCCTAATTCCGAACCCTAATGCGCCCTTCACTTTCCAAGTTTGGCTCCTGGATGAGCGGCGACCGCGAAGGCAACCCCTATGCGAGCGCAGAAAACCCTAGTGCCTGAACCCTATACTCTAACCCTAAACCCTAAAGCGCCCTTTTCAACCCCCAGGTTTGGCTCTTGGATGGGCGGCGACCGCGACGGCAACCCCTATGTGACAGCCGAAACCACGCGCGAGGTGGTGCTCCTTGCGCGCCTTGCTGCCGCCAACCTGCACATCGCACAGGTGGACCAGCTGGTGCAGGACCTGAGCATATGGAGGTGCACGCCGGAGGTCACGGTGCGTGGGGTGGTGGGGTGTGGCGGTGGCGGTGGGGTGTAGGTGGCTCTTAAATGGGTCAGATTGTCAGTGAGGGTGAGTGTGGTGGGGGATGTGGTGGTGGTGGTGGTGGTGGTGGTGGTGGTGCAGGACCAGAGCATCTGGAGTGCACGCTGGGGTTCACAGTGCGTGGGCAGTGGTGGGTGGTGACGGTGGTGGCTGTGGTGTGTAGGTATCGCTTGCATTGCACGGTGGACAGTGGGTGGGTGAGGGTTGGGGAGGTGGTGGTGGTGGTGGTGCAGGTTTTGAGCATATGAAGGTGCAAGCCGGAGGTCACGGTGCGTGGGGTGGTGGGGTAGAGTGGTGGTGGTGGTGGGGATGACCAGCTGGCAGGACCTGAGCATAAAGATTTCCATCATCGATGGTATAATCCACATTACAGCGGATTCTATTTCCGGGGGGGGGGGGGGGGGGTAATGAAATGCGTTGCATTACTTACCCACACACCCCCACCCCCCGCAGGAGTACGTTGAGAAGCTTCAGAGCAGGCAGGCGGCCGCCGCCGAGGGCAACAACAAGCACTACGAGGACTTCTCACGACTGGTGCCACACACCGAGCCATTCAGGGTCATCCTGTCAGACATCCGCGACAGGTTGCACTACACGCGGTGAGGGGTGTGGGGGGGCGCTGGGTAGGGTTTTGGGCCCTACCGCTAGGGTAATAGGGCGGTTGCGGTAAGGTGCACTGCAGGCGGCAAGGGTTTTGAGCACGTTTGGTAGGGTTTTGGGTCACATTTGGTAAGGGTTTGGAGCACATCTGACAGGCTTTGAAGCAGAGAACCCTGCTGCATGCATTCCCACTCCTGCAGCAACAGCACCCTCACACTCATAGCCCGCCCTAAAAGCCCCACCCTCCCCCCACTCCTGCCCGACGCCCCACTAACCCCCTCACCCCCCCACCCCCGCAGCGACGTCATCCTTGACCTCACCAAGCACACCACCCTGGCAGTGGACGAGGTGCTCAGCTCAGAGCCATTCGCATTCGCACGCACCTCGGAGCTGCTTGAGCCCCTGATGGTCATGTACAACTCGCTGACCGCCACCAAGGATGAGTGGCTGGCCAATGGCAGGCTGGTGGACTTCATCCGCCAGGTGGGTGGTGGGGTCCTTAAAGAGGGTTGTAAGGCTCTGGTGGAAGTGTTAGCGTTTCAGGCTCTGGATTGGAGGGTTCGATGGTTTGGTAGGTTCAAGGCCCTACCAAGACTGAGCTGGGTGGTGCCAGCTGTGCAGAGGTCATCTGGCTGCACTGTTGAGGGGCATGTACATGTGCGGTGCATCCGCTCTAAATCATCTATTAGACCGGAATTTACTGGGGCTGGCCTAACCCAAATTGCCGCATTTTTGGTTTTTGCAACCCACAACCCCCGTTTTCCCTCCCCAGGTGACCACCTTTGGCCTGTCCCTGGTGAAGCTTGACATCCGCCAGGAGAGCACGCGCCACGAGGCTACCATGGACGCAATCACCACATACCTGGGGTTGGGCTCGTTCAAGTGAGTGCTCCTTGGGTGTTTTGGGGTAGTCTGGGTGTTTGTGCTCGCATTTGCAGGGGGCCACATTTTCAATGCAATCACACCCTACCTGGGGCTGGAGTCGGTCATTCAATTGGGTGGCGGTGTTTTGGTGTGCTTATTTGCACTTCAGTGGTTTGGCCTGGATTGTATAATACAGTGGTTTGGTCCCGTGGAACTGCAGAAATCCAGATTTAAAGGGTGGTTTGCTTGCAATTACCGCCCTACTGGGACTGGGAGTGTCCTGCTTGTGCAAAAACCCTTCCTCGTGGTTTCCAGGGAGTGGGACGAAGCCAAGCGGTGCGAGTGGCTGGTGAAGGAGCTCAACGGCAAGCGCCCCCTGCTGCCGCCGCACCTGAAAATCAACACAGAGGTAGGCAGAGCAAAAACCCTAGCGCAAACCTTAGGTCAAGCCCTGAACGGAAAGCGCCTGCTGCTGGCGCCAAACCCGGCAATCGACCCAGAGGCAAGCTGTGGCAAAACCCAGCACAAACCCTAGTGCAAACCCTAGTGCGTTCAACGCAGAGGTAAGCTGAGCGCCTGCTGCTGCCGCTGCCCTTGGCCAAAAATGTAGGTGCAGGGGTGTGGCGGGCGGGGCTACCGCAACCGCAGCTACAGGCCTTATTGCAAACCCTAGGGCAAACCTTGAACCATAGAGCAAAGCCTAGTGCAAGCCCTCAAGCCTGCAGGACAGGGGCCCCTGCTTGGCCAGCACTTGCCAGCCATGCCCCCCAAAACCCCGCCCAACCCACCCCCAAACCCCCAAACCCCAAACACTTACAAGCGTCTCCCACACCCACACCACCCAAACTCACCTCATCCGCATCCACCCCGCCTCCCGCAGGTTCGTGAGGTTCTGTCCACCTTCCGCATGCTGGGCCACCTGCCCTCTAAAGACCTTGGCGCACACATCATCGTAATGGCGCGCACAGCCCTAAACCCTAAACCCAAACCCTACACCCAGAACCCGAATTCCAGTCAGCTCTCCCTCGCTCACATATGCCGACACACATCTTGAACCCCGCAGGTTGACGAGGTGCTGTCCACCTTCCGCATGCTGGGACACCTGCCCTCTGAGGACCTAGGCGCATACATCATCTCAATGGCGCGACCCTGCCCCAAACCCTAAACCCTGCACCCAGCACCTTACATACAGTCAACTCTCCCTCACACACACGCAGATACCCCTTACCCTCCATCGCACACACAGGTTGACGAGGTGCTGTCCACCTTCCGCATGCTGGGCCACCTGCCCTCCGAAGACCTAGGCGCCTACATCATCTCAATGGCGCGCACAGCATCAGACGTGCTCACGGTGGTGCTGCTGCAGCGGGAGTGCGGGGTGGCCAACCCTCTTAGGGTTGCGCCCCTGTTTGAGACCCTGGATGACCTGGCAAATGCCGAGGACACCATGGAGCTGCTGTTCTCGAACGAGTGGTACCTCAAGCACATCAACGGGGTGCAGGTGGGTGGGGGGAGATATGTGCCAAGATGGAGGCTGCATTGACGTATCTGGTTGAATGGCGGTTGGGAAGGCAGGGTGTGATGGACCAAATTGCGGGAAGTGATTACACCTCAAAGAGTACGTGTTCGGCACCCAACTGCCCGCTTGGTCAAACGCACCAGGGACAGAGACTCCATCTGCCCCATATTGCCAAGGCCTGTTGCGACATAATTGGCCTCATGATCGATGACTATGATGGTCCTGATCTGCCATTAATTTGCCCATATGCCTGCATGATCTGCACGTTGATCGATCACTCCACTGCCCGCAGGAGTGCATGATCGGCTACTCCGACTCCGGCAAGGACGCGGGCCGGATGGCTGCCGCCTGGGGCCTGTTTGAGACCCAGGAGAAGCTTGTGCGGGTGGCTGAGAAGTATGGGGTGCACCTCACGCTGTTCCATGGCAGGGGGGGGACCGTGGGCAGGGGGGGTGCGCCCGCACACCTGGCGGTGCTGAGTCAGCCCCCAGGCACCATCAAGGGGACCCTGCGGGTGACCATCCAGGTGGGTTCCCTGGTCTAGGGATTATAGTTTAGGGTTTCTGGTTAACCAGCCTCCCGGCACCATCAAGGGCACGCTGTGGGTGGCCATCCAGGTGGGTGCCCTGGATTATGGATTAGGGTATCTGGCTGAGGCGGTTGTGGCGGGTGGGGGGAGGGAGAGGGTGGAATGGGGTAAAGGGGTGTAGGGTGTGCACCGGGCGGTGATGAGTCAGCCTCCCATGACCATAATAAGCAGGCTGAGGGTGACCATTCAGGTGGGAAGGGGGTTCCCATCGGGGTTGTATGTGACATTGGGGTGGAGGAGGCGGTGGTGGTGGTGGTTGACAGAGAATTGCTTTGAACAATTTTACACATTGCTCCATGGCCTCGGGTTGCTGCTGTCAGTTTACACGTTGACGCATCCTCCGCTTAGGGTGTAAGGTCCTGAAGGAAGCATGCGTTGTCAGCTTCATAACCCTAGTCTCGGCTGATCCCGCGAAAACCCTACTTACCACTGACCTGGCAAAAATTCCAGCCCACACTGATCCGCAAATACCCTTCCCCAGGGCGAGGTGGTTGAGCACCAGTTTGGCGAGAAGGAGGCGTGCTTCAACACCCTGGACCTGTACACCTCGGCAGTGCTGCAGGCAACAATGGACCCACCAGGCATGCCAAAGCAGGTGGGTGGGGTATACCGTATATCACTATATTTTTAGTAATGTATACGAGGTGGGGGTGACTACGCATTGGAGCGAGCGTCGTGCCAATGATGGAAATATCCGAAATAGCATTCAACGTCCAGAATAATTTAGTCTGTGTATAACTTTGAACCTCTGAAGCAGCTCGCTCATCTCACTCACCAGCACCCGCGTCCCGCACACCCCGTCCATTTTTTACCACTGACATATGCACTTACCCCTTTGTCGCAAGTCATGACGCGACATCAGGAGTGACATGAGCGCAGTCCCGTGCGACGCGCCAACAATGGAAATATCCAAGATTAATCTGTTTCTTGCTTGGATCTTTGAAGCAGCTCACTCATCGCACCTACCAACAACCACACGACCCGCACTCCCCGTCCGTTTTATCAACCACTCACAAGTGCATTACCCCCTCCACCAACCACTGACAAGCGCATGACCCCCTGCGCCCCCAGTCATGGCGGGACATCATGAGCGACATGAGCGCAGTGTCATGCGACGCATACCGCGCTGTGGTCAAGACCAACCCCAAGTTCATCGACTACTTCATGTCAGCCACGCCAGTCAACGAGCTGGTGAGCAGGCAGAACCCTACAAAGCCTTGGTAAAACCCTACGTAACCTGACAATGTTACATTGGTTTTAGGGTTTGTAAAGTTAGGGTGCTGCATGCAGGGTGATAGGGTGCAGGGCAATAGGGTACAGAGCGCGACACCTGGCTGGGCAGGAACTCGTGTTCATGCGACGCTGCACTTGCACGTTGTCTGCAGTGTGCGCACCAAAAGGGCGCCGGATTTTGCAGGTTTCGAGCATTTAAAGTGAGGCTTTGCAGGTTTGTGCTGGTTGTTGGGTTTTGCAGGGCCTCCCCTCATCCCCACTTGCTGATGGGCATTGTTGACACGGTGTTACTTTGGGTAACCCTACATACTTAACCTCCCTTCTCCCTGGCATACGGCTGCATGAAAACGTCAAATAAATAAATTGTGGCCCCTTTGAATCCTATCACGCAGCAAAGGCCCCACGCCAAAACCCTGACATTCAATATACAAACCCACTCCACAGGGCCGCATGAACATCGGCTCCCGCCCCGCCAAGCGCCGCGCGCACGGGTCCATCGATACCCTGCGCGCCATCCCCTGGATATTTGCGTGGACGCAGATCAGGCTCAACCTGCCCGTGTGGCTGGGCATGGGCGACGCCTTCCAGACCTCCATCGACAAGGGGCAGCTGGAGGTGCTCAAGGTGGGTGCAATTTAGTTTTTTTGGGGGGGGAGGGGGGTTGGGGGGACCTGGACAAGGGTTTTATGGTTGTGGCGGTGGACCTGGCCGAGTGGATGAGCATGTGCGACGCCTTCTAGACCTTGATCACAAGGATTTTCTGGTCCTGGGGCTGGACTCCGGCCCCTTGAACCTGGCTGTGGGCATGCGGATACGCCTTCCAGCACTAGAGTGACATGGTTGGGGGTGGGTGGGTGAAGGTGTGAGATGGGTTTTGGTGCTGCAAGCAAAGAGTTTAGAATTGTAGGGTCTCGGTAGTAGCACACACACCCCTGACACCCCCTGGTGGCCACACACCCCTCGCAGGAGATGTACCGCGAGTGGCCCTTCTTCGGCGTCACCCTGGACACGAGTTCAGGGTTTTAGGGTCTCGGTAGTAGCACCCTCCCCCCCAATGATACCTCCTTGTAAACTATGTTCCCCCCCCTCCCCGCAGGAGATGTACCGCGAGTGGCCTTTCTTCGGCGTGACCCTCGACATGATGGAGATGGTGTTCTTCAAGTCGGACCCGCGGGTGGCCAAGATGTACGAGCGGGGCCTGGTGGAGCAGGAGCTGTGGAGCTTTGGGGAGGAGCTGCGGGGCATGTACAGCGCAACAGAGAGCACGCTGCTGCAGGTAAATAGAGAAAAGAAAGGGAAATATTACTTACTATACAAGTGGATGGGCACTATTTCTACCATCCCTTGGCTTGCATGCATAGGGTAGCTTTCGCAACCATGGAGGGCATGCTGCTGCAGGTACATGGCCCTTGTTTGCATGCCGCACGCATGCACAAACCTGCCTTGTGTACAAGGTGATAGTATATGTTGCACCTGCCATTTGAGAGGCATGTGGTGCGTGGGTGTGGGTGTCCGGGTGCCACGTCATCGTCCCCCTCGTCCCCACTCCCCCCAGGTTATAGACCACCGCCACAACCTCCCTCACAAATGAATTAAAGGTCATTATTTTAGTTTATTTTTAAATTTCTCTGTCCCCCGCAGGTTATGGACCACCGCCACCACCTCCAGCAGGACCGCTTCCTGCAGCAGAAGCTGGCGCTGAGGGCACCATACGTCACAGCGCTCAACGTGCTGCAGGTGGGGGGTCCTGCAGTGATGCAATCAAGTCACACTCTTACAGTCTAATGTTATATAAATTATCACACTTCACTTTCAGTAAACAGTTACAACGTACATAAATGCTATATTTACTCTTTACAGTCACCAATCTAGCATCAGAATCACACTCTTTCCAGTCCACCCACTCACCCTGTTCAAGACCCGCCACTATTCACAAACCCTAAACCCTTAACCCCACGTCCTCCCTCCCCGCAGATGCTGTGCCTGAAAAAGGTTCGCTCCCTCGAGGCTGGCCAGCTGTCTGAGGACATGGAGGCATATGCCCCCCCAGATCTGGAGGTGCAGCAGCTGCTGTCGCGTGACCCCAATGCGGTCAAGATGCCCTACCTGAGCGCCGTGGAGGACACGCTCATCATCAGCATGAAGGGGGTGGCGGCGGGCATGCAAAACACGGGGTAGGACGGGGGCCTGGCTCGCATTTCAAGTGGGGGCTGGGGATGTGTCGCGCTGGGTTCATATGCTCTTGCTGCGCAGGGGCTGTGTGGTAATGTGCTGCAGCGATTGTTCTTTCTCGTGTGCGATTTGGACTCAGCATGTACCACACAAATGTGTATCACTGGGAGCATTGCAATGTTGACAATGTGTGGACTGGTACCATAGGGTGGGGGAGGGGGGAGGGGTAGCGTTATGCACATGACATGCATATACATGCACCGTGGGGCAATACTCCTCCTGGCTGTCATTGGGGGCAGCTGGCGCATTGGATGAAGTGTCACATGGTGGTCTCGGGTTGTGGGTTTTTAAGGTTTGCAGACATTTCCAGTTCATTGTGCCAAAATGGGTGTGAACTGCATTTACAGCTGGCCGCAATCAGTCAGTCACTACGTTTCTGTGCGATTCACGATTGATTGTTCAGGTAATTGGCATTTGTTCACTGCTATGGCCACCACTTAGTGGAGGCACGCTGTGCACGTGTGTACTGCCGGCGCCCCAAGGGCCACGCCTGGCAACTTCAAAGTTTGTAACAAGGGTGCTCTACAGTCAATTGCACACGTGTAAAAACACTGTCAGTGACATGACATTGTGGATGGCATCAGTTGGCAACGTCCTGTTCAGCAACTTGGAAATGCAAAATCTAGTGTTGATGGTGTGATCCTCCTACTGCAGCCGCCTGGGTTGACATTGCGTAGTCTACACCAAGGCCCCAGGATGTCTGATAATGCGCATATCAAGCCATTAAAAATACCAACTTCAGGGTTCACCCAACCTGAAGTTGGTACCGTTTGCCCTCCAGTGCGGGCGTCATTCAGGCATTGCGCCTTGGCCAGGCGAGTACGTCACTGTTTCCTCATGGTGTGGGGGAGGAATCTTCTCCTCCAATTGTGCATCAGCTGCTGCTCCCCCTGCCACCTCCCCATCAAACACACTCCCCTCCCCCTTGTGGCCCCCCTGGGCGCTGGCATCAGAAGACAGCGGGCCACTGCCAGAAGTACCCTTGCCACCGCTGGAAGACTCTTCACCTACACGTGCTCCAGAGCCAGTGGGTTTGCCTGAGTCTCCATGTTCAGGAGCCTCGGTGGTCTGCTGCGCGTGCTGCTCTGAGGTGCCACCTGCTGGGGCAAGAGGTGTGGGGCTTGAACACTTTGTATAATGCAGGGTGTGTCTAGGTTGTATAATAGCAAAGGTCCAGCCAAAACAACGTAAACCTGAGTCAAGCAATGACTGGCTTACTAGCTGTTGACAATACTGCGGGTATCATTTTTGCCTGGCATCCTAGTTTTTAGTGGTTGCATACGGGGTGTCACCTTGACTTGTGTGGTCCAAATCACGAGTGGAGAACCCCATAGCGGTCCGTATCAACCCACTATGCACAGAGGGTACTGCACTGCGAACTAGTCCCAAACGCCCTGTGAGTGCTGTCACAACCATGGCTTTCACCCTTTTATAAGCGTGGGTCAAGTGGGTCAAGTGGGGCAGATCCCGTCGTCTCTGTCAAAGGACGGCGCCAATGTAAACATAAACGCCTTTTAGGTTAGGCCTTTTGCAACTTAGTGGTTCTGTGGAGGGATCTCCCCACTTTGGTTGTTGAAAGTGCAGTTGCTGAGAAACTACCACCTACCCACCACCTGCCACCATGTTCGCCCTAGTCAAGTGGATCCAGTCAGGGCAACCTAGAGGCAAACCACCGCAACGTCTGACCAGAAGAATTAACGACTCTTGCTGTAGAGCTAGCAGCGGCCCGATGCTCGCCCACGCTATTTTCAGGGGTGGTGGAGCACATGCGTACACATGCCGTTAGCAGAAATTGTGTCATGTGAACAACAGTTTCTCGACGCGGAGTTGATTGGTCGTGCGAGGTGAAGGACGTATCAAGTGATACATGTTTAATGTAAACGCAAATGCGCACAACCGCGAGTTCTTCCAATCTGCCTGGTGATGGAGGTTGACCTCTTGGTCAGAGTGGACAGTTGGTTGACCTTATGTCCATCACCAGCCAAAAGCCATGGGCCATCACCAGCCAAGGACAAGCACACCCTTAAGAGGCAACCCTGCAAAGGCCTATGACTGTGAATCCTTGGTTATTAGTTACAGTAACACAGTTGGCTACAGTGTTCTGCACGCCTTACAACTGACGGCAGACAACGTGCTGAACATGACCTGTACTTCACCGTAAGCTGTTTGCACAAGGGCAAACAACCCAAACAGCTGTAACAATGGTCCAGATATTGGACTGGTACTTCAAGCAGGACAAAAATAATTGCGCATGATTAACTGCAGCAATACAGAAAATTAACCCCCAACAGTGAGTCGGTCGCATACATAGACAAACTTCCACTCCCCAACTCTGTCAAACAATCCATCCATGTCACCCCTTTAGTTATTGCCATACAACAAAAGGATGCAACCCGCATTGCCTTCCTTATTTCTGCCTTTTAAGTAAGCCAAAGATGATAAGCTAAGGATAGTAATTATAGGCCGCTCCCAGCGGCGAATCAGCCCCCTCCTGTCCCAGTCCGTTTCACAGCTGGCAAAAAAACCGAACCCACACCCCCTGCTGTCGCTCCAGCTCAAGACTGTGCCTGTGCAGCGTCAGGTAGCGGCGTGAGGAGGTAGTGCGTCTTGTGGCCGCGGTGCGTGTAGGCTGTGGGTGACGTGGCTGTGGAGGCGTGTTCGTTGCTGGTGGGCACCACAGTGCGCTTGCTTCCGCTGGTGGTCAACTGTGAGGACCTGTCCCCACCTCCCGACACAGCGCCGCTGTCAGAGGGGCGCTTGCCATACGTGTAGGTGGGGTTGAGGGCCGCTGCAGCACGCAGGAACAGCTGGTGAGCGCCAGGAGCGGCGGAGGCTTTGCCACAAGTGACTCAACAAACAGCAGGGACCCACTGGCATGAGGCAGGTTTGTGCAAGCAGGCATGAAAGCCATGCAAGTGGTGAAACTGTGACAAATGTAACACATGGAAGTGTTACAGCAGACCTAAAACCCAGCAGGGTCCAGGCCTGTAACCATCACTGCATGACAGCTTCATCCAGTACTCACATTGGAAGCGGCGCATTGCCATCACCACACTAGCCATCACTCTGAACTTGTTCTTGGCTGCCTCTGGTTGCTTGCGCTTCCGTGAGGCGGCAAGTTCGCCACCCGCGGCTGAGGTGTCCTCCTCCTCATCCACTGTCACATCTTCCACCACTATCTCAACAACGTTGCCAGCTGCCGGTGTTCCATCTTGCCTCTCGGTGTCAACTTCTCCAGCTGGCAACAGAACTGCATCCTCAGTGGACTGCGGCATCTCTGCTGGCCAGTTTACAACCCGAAAGCCTTTAGTTGCTACTTTCACCTGCAAGCACATATAGCTGTTAGCTCTGAAGTGGATATACTGATATCAGAACTTGCACCTCAAAATTATGGTGGAACCTGCAGCACTGCCTTGCGCTTTGTTTGTAACATATGCACGGTTTGTCTGCACACACTGGGGGGCACATAGTGGGCACATAATGTGCTGAAGAGCATCTGGTTGTAGTCCTGGACCAATGGGTGCTCCCTTCGCAGCTTTAGCTATCCTATATCGACCAACAATAGTATCTATGTGGTCCAAGGATGTAAATCGAACAAGAGGCTGTGAATCTGCTCCGTTTTGATATGCTAGCGGTTTCACCTATTCGATGCATCCCAGTGGGTTGGACTCCAACCAACTGGGTCCTCTAGACACAAATGTTTCGTTGTACCATAGACAAACTGTGTATTATGCATATAAAAGTTCCTCGACTTGTATATGAGTCCGGTTGCCCACATAAAAACGAGCACAAGTAATCCACCTGGGACAAATTCGTGCAAGCTGTCCTAGTGCACCCACACACGTCTTTCAACCACCCCGACATGCAAACCACTGACACATCACCCTCAAAGTTCGACCATTGTAAACGTACCTGCCTTGCGTATGCTGTTACTTGGTATGAGGAAGGTGTGCTTTCAGACAGCAACGTTTGTTCTCCGCACAAAAGACAGACCTCCAGAAGCACTGTGTCACAAAAAGGGCTCAGCTTACACCACACTGTATATCCTCAACTGGTTTCCGCGTGCTACAGGAACGTACCACGCTTAAACAGTGCCCGAACTCTCACCTTTGCAGCATGTCGATCTAGCGCTTGCCCAGAAGCTGGCTGTGCGCCACAGACCAGATAAGGGTTTTAGCGAAACCCTTGAAACCCAGCAAATTTTATTGTGGATTAGTGCCATTTATTGAATTTGCTTTTATCCCTGCATGAGGGGGGTGTCAGGCCAAACCTTGCTCAGCCATTGCACTCTAATATCGGGGAGTAGGAGACCATGGCACAGTATTAGCCAGCGGCAGGCGAGGCAGAGCGAGGACTGAGCGGCCACTGTCAAATCTTGTTACACCAATATGGTACCATAATATTACGACAAACGATGGCATAATGTGGATCCCCAGCTCTGTTGTACCCTTTTCCTGCACCTGGTGCTGCACAAATCCTCATGCCAATCTGCCTCATAAACAAGTTGTTGAACATGAGAAGTATCAATTGACCACCATGCCTACACAAATTTGCCAAACGGTTTGTGGACACCAAGACAGCAGTTGTAATATGTACAGCCATACCCATGGTGTTACTTAAACAACGACTGGTGAGACGTCAAACCCACTGTTGCATTCAACGCGCATAGACTGTTTCCCACGCCATTCAATCACTGCCTGGTCCCCCGTGCTGCTGACAGCTGCGTGAGGAGCTCATCATCCACTGCCAAATACTGCATGGACACGCGTTCCCCAGCAGCAAGGCCCACTACAGGGTACACCTCAGCAGGCAGGCCCCCACATGCCTTTAAAAATGGCTTGTCGTTGGTACTGACGTACATGCTCCGCTTGCCCATGTCCACTGCCAGCCTGATAGAACAAGGCGGTGACCAGCGACATTGCTGTAGGTGGCATCATGTACCACCTGCTCTGGTGTACATCCACCCGCCCTTTTGCCGGCCTGGAGAGGAGTGCATGTCCACTTTTGAATCAACCACACCCACACCTGGGCCACGCCTACTCTCTGTTGAACTGTCTGCCAACACTTCAATCTGCCAGACATGGATTCCTTCAGTGATGGCATTGACGGCCCTGGCAGCCCGGCGTGGCTTACGCAGGTTTATCACAATCTCCCTGTCGTCGTCATAGGCGAAAATGATGTCCCAATCTGCGGCCATCCCAGTGCAGGTGGCGGTGCTGCCCACCCCCCAGACCATCAATGTGGACCAGGCAGCGTTTGCGACTGGCGTGGTGGCCATAGCTGGCAATGTGGCCGTCTCCCTGCAGGTGTCGGACTGACCAGGTGATCACGTCATGACGGCGCCCAAACCAGTGCAACACATTGTTGCGAATGGTGGATATGGTGTGTTGTGTTGGTTTCATGGCACTTTCCTAGTGACCCTTCCGTGCAGTCCATCTAGCCTGTTGGCGATGATTGGATGCCACACAATCTTTTTCACAACCGCTGCCAAGTGGCAGGGCTACCTAGGGACATCACATAACGTGATACATGACATTGTACATCTAGATTACTGCAGCACCAAGCCTGCAGATTTGCCTGCAGAAAATCTGCAGGTGGTTGTTTCAGTTGGCAGATTTCTGAGATGACAGACTTGAATCGAACCAGAATAAGTTTGCACCAATTCACCAGCAGAATTGTTGGTTGTGTGCAACTTGTTGAACCACCTGTTGACTGGTGAATGTTGTTGAAACAATTGCTGCTACAATCGTATTTTGTGCGCAATAATGCCATCTGGTTGTGAGGCATGGGACATGAGTGCTTGTGGTTCATTAATAGGCACCCTACCATGTGGCACATGTTTATGATGTCGCCCAGAGCCGTATATTGCAGCAAGACCTCTGTAACCAGAACTACGCAGAATTAATTTGTGGCCAGTGGTCAAATATTTGACCACCATGTCTGCATTTTGTTGCTCCAGAGGCTGCTTCTGCCATTATGGTTCTTGAATGAAATTTTCCGGGCGGCTTCCAAATTGTGTGCTGGCTCCCCCTTTGGCAAACCCTGAGACACCAGTTGCTCGGTCAACTTTGCTACCATCAACAAACTGGAAATCATTCAAGCTGTCGTTGCGCAGTTGCAGTGTTTGGGTGAAGGCCACTGGTAGTACTACTACCAGTTATATTTCGGATAGGGCAGAAGCTCCGGTGATTGCCAGGGCATGTGCTGCTGGGGCGCCTAGGGTACTACTACCACTTTGTGCCAATCAAAGGCATTTGGGTCTGACCAAGCCTTCCGAGGAGCCGCTCGCAGCGGAAGCCAAACATGTTGTGTCAACTGCCATAAGGTTTTATGATAATATATACAAGCCAGCACTGCTGTGGTGTAGTGTAGTTGACAATAAAGCCAGCCCCAGGAAATTTCATTGTGCGCGCGCAGGTGTGCCCCCCTTGTTTGGTTTGGGCCAGATGGCGCAATCTGGTTCAGGCATACAATTTGGGTCTGGGCCAAAATGACACAATTTAAAAAACTCCCTTTTTGCCCGAAAGCGACTGTCTATGGTATAGATGAAACCCCAATGCAAGGGGTTACATCCCTAATCATGCGTCAGGGGAGCAAATTCCTGGGATGACAGAAGGGATACCCCTTATTTATACAATTGTAGGATATCCCCACAGTGACTGTAGATCCCCCGCTCAAGCCGCCGAGTCCCTCGGTCCTCTACTGCTGACCGGTGCTGGCGTCACCGAGTCCTTCCCTTCTCTCCCCTGTCCCTCAGATGGGCCCTGCCCCTCGGGCCCCCCCTCCGCCTGCCTCACCACTCGCATGAACACCTCCTCAAGCGGGGTCAGGCGCAGCTGGAGGTCAGTCAGCCCCAGGCTGTGGCACAGGCCCTGCGGAAATTCACATATTGTGAAACAAACGAAATAAAAAAAGGACATTGGATCACAGCAGAAAATCTAATGAGGTGTAAAACCTATGTAATTTGTAACCATGCAATTTAAGCACAACAGAACAAAGCCATGCGCATCCATACTGGCACATGTGTTGTTGAACCTGGCATTACAGACGGCCCAATATTACACTACTTACTACTTTTACCTACAACCTTATTTTGTTACTGCTCCTCCTGTCCCCTACCTTGAGTTCCCTGAAAAATGCGCCTAGCCTGTCGTCACACGCACCAGGTGCTGCAAAGTGCAGGTACTTGGCGCTCTTCTCGGCCACGTGCGCACCCAGGCGCTCCGCAAACAGGGCACGCACAGCGGGGGCACAATCCTGCGGTGCACGCAATGGTTTAAATAAATACAAAATCATAAGAGTCCATTGTTATGCAATTCCAAGGTTTCATGGAGTTGGGCATCAATTGTGGGAGGGACAGGTATGTGTTTAGCACGATGGCACAACCCTTTGACTCTTAACCTCCAAATATTTTCCCTAAGGGAATGGCGCCCCACCTGACTGGCCAGCCCCACACTGATTTGGCACCCCGACCCAAGCTCAGCCCATAAACCCTAATCATAAACCCTAACCCCAGACCCTAAGGGGAGCGGCGCCCCACCTGACTGGCCAGCCCCACGCTGATCCGGTACCCCGACCCAAACTTGGTCTTGAGGTGCAGCGGTGTGCCCAGGCAAGCCAGCCTGCCCCTGGCAATGATTGCGATGCGGTCCCCCAGTATGTCTGCCTCCTCCATGGAGTGGGTGGTCAGCACGATGGCGCGGCTGCGCTTGCAGCGGTCGATGAGGTCCCACAGGTGGCGCCGGGACACGGGGTCCATGCCTGCAGTGAAGGGTTTCCAGGCGTATACAGGTTTGCATTTAGAGTTTTCAACGTGTTTGCCAGGTTTGCAGTACTCGACGAAGTCCCGCAGGTGGCGCCGGGACACGGGGTCCATGCCTGAAAGCACGGATTTCCTTTGGGTTTCCAATCTGGCTGCCCAGTTTGGATGTCATGAAAGCAAGGGTGGGTTTAATGTGAGGGTTCCATGCTCAGGAGGTCCATGCCTGAAAGCAAAAAGTCTAGGTCTTGGGATTTAAAGTAGGGGAGTGGGCGGGGGAGTGGGTGAGGAAAGGCTTAGGGAAATGCGGTGGTAGGGCTTAGTCTAGGGTTTACAAATGGCCCTGGGTTGGTCCTGCCGCAGCCGTGGCCCATCCACTAAACGCACCTGTTGTTGGTTCATCCAGGTAGACCACCTTGGGATCCCCAATGAGCGCCACAGCCACTGACAGCCTGCGCCTCATGCCC
Organism: Heterotrichella gracilis; assembly: GCA_032358255.1. Classification (NCBI taxonomy): domain Eukaryota; class Xanthophyceae; order Tribonematales; family Xanthonemataceae; genus Heterotrichella; species Heterotrichella gracilis. The sequence continues at coordinate 82,145 of JAULBX010031260.1, forward strand.
CCGCTGTATGCGCCCGCGTATCGCGCCCCCGCCTCGGTCAGCTTGACCTCCTCTAGCAGGCGCACAGCCTCAGAGGAACAGGAGCGCCAGGGGAGGCCTGGAAGAAATCAATAGAGAGTAATTTAAAATTGAAATCATCTTCGACCGATTGGCGTACGAGCCTTGGAGGAGCAGCAGTGCCATGGAGGCCTGCAGAGAAAAAAACTTATATTGCATTTATTTAACAAATTAATTCAATCATAAACAAATGTATCGACTTTTCGCCTCGTTTCAAGTACAGGGTCATCGATTGAGTAAGTACGGGCCAGCTTCATGGAAACAAAATCATTGCACAGCCTGGTATCAGATTCATGGGGGAAAAGGCAAAACAATACAAAAACAAATCATTACGCTGCACTTCAACCACCTTTTGCTCCTTCCATAATCCCCACCTCGTATGTGCGCAAACAGCTCCAGGTGCTCCTTGCCCGTCAGCCCATCCCACAGCACATCAAACTGCGGGCACACCCCCATGGCGGCCCGGATGCGGTCCATGCCCCCCGCGCTGCCTATGCTGTGACCGTGCACCAGCGCATCGCCCCCACTGGCCGGCAGCACCCCCGTGAGGATGTTGATGGAGGTGGTCTTGCCCGCACCATTGGGGCCAAGCAGGCAGAAGCACTCGCCTGTGAGGAAACATATGAGGTTTCTGTTTATCAAAATATCGTAACATTATAATAATTTTTGCTTTTTTATTCTGAGTTTGTGTGATTATCAACCAGCTCTCACATGATATTGGGTCAAGCTTCTGCTGCCAATTGATCCAAATTTTCAATCAAACTTTTAACCAACGCGCTGCATAGCACGTACCCTGCCGCACACCCAGCCAGTTTCCATGCACTGCAGTGAATGCCTCCCCGCAGCGCCCCACACCGCTCCGGTACACCTTGCGCAGCCCAAACATCTCTATGGCGTACTCAGAATCTGGTACCCCATGTGCGTTTTTCACACCATCTCCTGCAGACACAGTCCCGGATTCAGGGTTTGAGTTGGGTAGCGGATGGCGGGTGGTGGGTTGTGGGAGGTGTGTGGATGTGGATGCCGGTGGCAGGTAGGGAAAAGAGGACGGGGTGGCATCCTCTTGAACCACATGAAGAGGTAAATTTTCACCGTTTGGTGTAGACATGCAACAACAGGTCCAAAACAGCCGCTATTGCGTAGTATTAATCATACTGGATCATAGAGGGCTGCCCCACCTATGGTGACATCGTCATCTCCGCTCCCTGCTTCATCCACTGCCTTGCCAGTGGCATCCTGGCTGACCTCCCCAGCCCCTGCCTCCGCTCCCTTCCTCCCTTTCCTCCCCCTGCTTGCCGCAGTATCAGCCGCCTGCAGGTCAAGTAGAGTGGAATGAGATGGATACATGGATTATGGTGGGTGCCCGATGCATCGACCCCAAAGGTAGAAACTGGTCAATGTGGGATAGGAGCGTACCCCATATAAAATTCAATCCAACATGCAGTGGCAGGAAGAAGGCAGGTACAAACGCCTGGTCCAGTAATTATTGATACGTCTACCTTCAGGTAGGTTGTGCATCTCCCCCTCATTTTGTCCGCTTCCTGCGCCACCTGCTGGTCCTCAGCCACACCCTGCTGAGCACAGCTAGGGCGGGCCAGGGCAGCTCGGCAACCAGACAGGTTCCTGGTCTGCAGCAAGGGGTTGCTCAGTTTACTTCCTTTTCAAGAGTGAAGGTAATAGGGTCATCCTCACCTTGACAATAACCCCTAGCAACCTTAAACCCTAAGTGGGCCGCCCTGGACTCATATGTATCATATGCCCAGTCATTGGCCAACGTATGTGACACCCCTACATGTCATACGCAAACCAAATGAATGTCTAGATGCTGTGTCTGAATGCCACCCAAGGGCCTGAAGTGTTGGCACTCTAGTTGATATGCCTTCCCCACCCACCTGTGTGTGCCACCAGTAGCTAGGCTTTAGGCAACAGAACACACCCTTGCGCACCTGTGTGTGCCACCAGTAGCTAGGGTTTAGGAAGTAGAACACACCCTTGCGCACCCCCATGGCGTCAGGCAGCACGTTGTCCAGGTACACTGCCAGCGCAAGGTACAGCACAAACTGCAAGGGAGGAAAGCACAAGCAGGGAGAGTGAGTACAAGGGGAGGAGGCATAAGGGCAGGCATGATGATCCCTGTCACAACAGGCCCAGGGATTGGGCTGGATTTGGTTTTGCGGTGGTGGGCAGTTTTGAAGAGCGCACAATGGGCAGCTAGATGATATTGCAATGAGGGGATAAAAGAGAAGGCGCCTCACCTTGGTGCGCATGCGGGGTAAATACTTTTCTTGGTTTCACTTTTATATTTACCACGCCGCAAAATTCGTAACATGTATTCTCTGATGAGTTTCTAGGTCTTGTATTGCAGACCTGCTGAGAATGCCCATGATGGGCCATTGATTGTAGGCTGCACCCTGCTTTCATCCCCTCAATAAACATCCGTCTCACAAGGCAATAAAGCACACACATGCGAAACGCCTCATTGGTGATTGGTGATGTACAGGTTACGTCGCCACAAGTGCTTTAATTCGACATGCATCAGCTATCAAGAACGTTCTGCACTTGCTTCAGCACACAAACCTAGGATAGGGTTTTGGGGTTTCAAAGTGTTCCCTCTCAGGCCTCCTCAGTGCAAACACGCTGCCGGCCCTAAAAAGTAAGTAAGTAAGTAAGTATTTGCTTTCCAGCTTTAAAAGTCAGGTTAGCATGTCTGGGTATGCCTCACCCCAGTCCTAGAGCCAAGGCTTAACTGACACTGTTTCCAGTGTGGCAGATGGTGGCCAACCAGTCGTGCCGCTTACCGCACTTTCGTGCTCCCCATTTTATCCCGTCGCAAAGTTCAGGGAGATTCGAAAAATATCGCTACCCTTCGGATTCGAACCTGCGACCCCTTGCTTAGTTGCACTCAAGACTTAACTCAAACTCAGGTGCTGAGCCAACGGCTAAGTCGACCATTGGAGGGACCCCAGCCCTAAAAAACACCCTAATTAACCTAGTTAAGGGTTTTAGGGTTCCCAAGCGCCTCCCAAACCTGTGCCGCAAGGGCGTAGTACATGTATCCCAGCGCAAACACGCAGTTGCCCTTGTTGTACTGCCCGCTGAATACGTTGGGAGCTGCGCCCTGCTGCGTGGCCTGGCAGTAGGAGAACCTGTCCTCCCATGCCAGCCCTGAGCTGCCATTGGCTGACAGGGCGCTGTTGGCGGCATCGGAGAGGTCCTGGATGCCCTTGGCCAGCAGGCACCATGGGAAGAATGAGAAGACCACCATGAAGGCGGGGTTGTATCCGGGGTGGTATGGGAAGCCAAAGTTGATGACCAGCAGGAAAATCCAGCCCACAATGAAGACCACAAACCCTGCAAATAGGGTGTTGTTCAGTCCCCGTACCTTAAATTACCTTCTCAGGTGGGGTGTGGGAGCGAAGACTGTGTCATCATTGATGCGTCTGGTTACTTATATCTTTATCATTTTGGCAGTGAAATGGTTTCAATGACCATTACAATGCGCAGGAAGGTCCAACCCATAATGAAGACCACAAACCCTGCAAGTGGGGTGTGGGGCGACATGCATGCATGCATCACAGGCTGCTACTTAAGTAGCTCACTTCACAATATTTGAACTCCACAACATATAAAATTCTCACCCCATATAATAATTATTAGAAGGCATTGCCCATGCACGAAAAAGAAAAAGCTATTAGCGTTTAAACCGCCAACGCCAACTAGGTAAGCGCAGTGTTGACAATGAGCATGAGCAATCCAGCTTTGAACGTTGTAGGGTCCATACAAGCCGAGGACTCACCCACAGGCACCGCCGCCGATGTCTTCCTCAGCAGTGTGCTGACCGCCAGTGCCAGTGAGTTGAGTGCCAGGTTGACCAGGAACAGCAGCACCAGCATGAGGGAGAAGGCATTGTGCGTGAACAGCGGGAAGGAAAATGCGTAGCCCATGCAGGTGAGAAGGATGGCCAGGGTGAAGGCGTTGAGGGCTGCAAGAGGGGAGGGGGAGAGGGGAGGAAATCACTGTAAGGGTGACTAGGGAAAAGTAAATATTTTTGGGTTTCAAAGCTCTTCTTTTCTCTTGAAGGAAAACATGGTGCTGAGGGCAACAGCAGTGGTGGCACCAGGGATATCCACGTGCAGACCTACGCACGATGACCATGAATCTGGGTTAGCTGTGCAAATAAGGTGTGCACCAGGTGCGTGGTATAATCAGAAGCGCCCACCTTCTGCCACCACCCACGTTGACCAGTACGCAGAGTCCAGCAGCCCCATGGTCTTCATGGCCTGACGCACACCCTGCTCCTTCTCGGCAACCACGTTGTACAGCAGGATGACAAAGTTGTAGAGGGCAGAGGCAAAGATGAAGGTGGGGGCTGATTGGCCGATGGTGGAGGGAGACTTGGCGGCGGGGTGTGGGAAGGTGATGAGGCTCACATTCCAGGGGATAATGGCACCTGTGACAGCGGAAGAGAGTGGGTGGAAGTGAGATTGAACGAACTGAACTGAATTTATACTGGGGGATGGGCTGCACGTGTTGTACTGCTGACACAGCAACATTGGTTTCTCGAAAATATTAAACATGCTGGTGTGCATTATGGGTTGCATCTGATTTACTACCCAGCAAGATTGATTTACAAGGCCCCCTGACCATATTCTTTGCATGTTGTTGCAGACTGCAAACAAAAAGACAGTGTATGGGGCCAGTGAATTCTTTGATGGAGCGGATTTTGAAAAGTCAGGGAGTATGGCAGACTTGACCAAACAGCGCATGGTGGCTTGACCTTAGCTTTGCACTTTTAAATGCAACCTGCAAAGCCTTATTTTTGCACGGTGAGATGCCATGCAGCTTGCCTTGTGCAAAAATTCGGGCAGACTCTCTCTCTGCTGCCACTTGAAGGGGCAGCTGGATGTATGTGTTGGGGTTTTGAAACGTTCCCTTGTACCATTGGAGGCTACGGGGTTGCACAGAAAGCTGTGTTGGCACACGAGATATGCATAAAGAATTGATGCATCGCCAGCAGAGGACCAGCTGCAAATCCAATGCATGCATTAACCTGGCTGGCAGTCCATGCATGTAGCTTAATCAATTCATGCACTACAGCTACATGCATCGATTATGGCTAATTTCAGCTACATGCAGCAAATCATGGATCACAATGGAACGAGGCACAATCACGATGCATGGATCAGCACACTTGGAGTACCACACCATACCTCGTGTTGGTTTGCACACTAAAGGCAAGGCTCCTGTTGCCGTTCAGCTCAAAGCCTATGCTGGCAAGGACGGTCTCGGGGTGGGTGGTCAGGTATGCATCCACTTCTTGCGATGAATTGAACCCCTTCACCTCCTGTTGGCTCAGGTGGGGTAGGTTGTTGACCAACATGCCTGACACCACCTTTTGCACCAGCGGCGAGCCGACAGGGTAGTAGAGGAAGGTGTAGCATGCCTGGTTCCTCTGCACACCAAGCGCACAGCTTTCAGCAGTACAACCATGTGTCTCTGCATGCATCCCACAGGAAATGTCCAGGTAGTGAGACGTGGGGTGTACATACACACACACACAAGAGAAAACAATCCATGCAGCCTGTCTCCAACGGGCGCGATGGTCAAGGAAGAGGATTTAGCAAAGAGAAGGGCGCTGCCATCCCGTCCACAGTTCCCCCTACTATGTCGGGGTGTACACATAGCCTGGAGCCCTGGTATTACCTTACTAAATCGCTTCACCCTACCTTGAGGAAGATATTGTCCTTGCAACTAGGGATGCTGGTTATTGGCTTGGGAACCGCCTCCATCTGCTGGGAGTAGGCTGGCAGCTTGGCGCGAGAATAGCTGATGGCCTTGTTGATTGCCCATATGATGAACATGAACATCACTGCCTGAAGCAGCTGAACTAAGTTCACTCGCCATGATCGGCCCCTGCATCGGTACCCAACTGATCAGGCACCCCTCACGCGGCTACCTTTATTTGGCATCCAAGGACTTGAAAATCTGCCACAGGCTAGACTCAGGCCCAGGCCAGATATGTGGAGGCTTCAGCAATAGCCATAGTATTCAGTAAATTTGCATTTTAGCAGTACAGCCAGTAATGGCTGCAGCACCCCCGCCACCTCACCTGCTCAGTAGGTTCTTCTTGAATAGTGCATAGAACTGATGAAGGAAGAGTAGACTATGCCCTGGGCGCTGCCACGACTGCTGCTGAGCGCTCTGTGTTGGTGAGGCAGGCTCCCCGGTGCCTCCTCCCCCCTCCTTGCCCACCGCTGCCCTGTTGGCCATCACAGGGTGCCTCAAAACGCCATTCTGACTCGTCAACCGTGGGGCATCGACCAACGGGAGGACGAGGAGGTGTTACAAAATCCCAAGCTGGAAGTGGGTAGTTCTTGGGCGGTGTTAAACCCAACACTCACGTCGGCAGTTGGCCAGGTCACTATGGCTTGCCTCAGAAAGTGGTGGGTATCAGCAAGGGGTTATGCACGAAGGGCCGGAACAGGCGGCAAAACGCTTTGAAATAGATCAAATATAGAGTCTGGGGTTATAGATATGCGCCAGCAAGGTCCGTTGTTCGCGGAGCTTTCAAGACCGTCGGTGTGCTTAGCAATTGGTGCTCAGGAGTCCATCGCAACGGCATCTATAGACATGCGGGAACTGGGCAACTGCAGGAAGATCAGGCCTAGTGAGTTCAAGGTTCTTCGCTGGTGGTAAGTACGCTAGGTACAAACTTCGCGTGTCCCAAAGTACACCCTTGGCAGTGACACACCATCGCTGATGAGCCCAGGGTCGGGGTCAGGGGTGTATTCATGAGAAGGTTGTGCGGGAAAGTCAGCATGATGCATGCAATTCGAAGAGACGCGAAAATGGACAACCCAAAGATACCACAAGCCGTTTTATACCCAAGAGGTGTCAACGGCTTGCATCCGCTAGTAAGATATACTGGGCACGCGTGTCGGGGTGGAGATATTAGGTGTCTACGCCATGCATGCATGCATTGAACCAAACACTACTGCCCTTTGTGCTCAACGCCTGGCACATATGTTGGCTGACTGTTGCAGTATCTGCTTATCATCACCATTTCTTTCCTTATTCAACCCGGTTGGTGTGTTGATCTACTTGAGGATCCCATTCAGCCTCCAGTTGGTGTGAAACGACAAGCACAGGGTTGGCGTATAAGACCTGGATCTGAGACACCACTGAAGGCCCAAGTTCCAGAATTTTGCGGGAATTTCGCTGGAATAGAACCACCACGGTATCCCTTGTACTACATACAGAGGAAGCCTTCATGCCAACACGTGCGCACACATACTCTTCAATGATCTAGGCGCCTATTAGAGCGGCAGGACAGAAGGATCGGCTGTGGAAGCATTCCACAGTATATTACTGGCACAATCTACCGTTGAAGTAGCAGGAGAGGCTCATACGTGCAATTCACTTTGGTAGCAGACCAACCGTGCGTTTCTGGCGGCAGGGTTGCAGATCAGTCACCTGCACCAGGCCTCAGCCTATCCGCCAAGTGCTCCGACTAAGCCCACGCCTAGCACATTATGCGCCGCCAAAGCTCAGCAAGGAATCCATGGGTGACAGGGGTCACTTTGGTTCTCATGGTGCATTGCCTTATACATCGTACTCTGGCAAATGCACCAGCCCCGCACCCTGGCCCATCTCCTGCAAGCACACCACAGCCTGAGGAACGCTGCAGCGGGGATGGTGGGGACAGCGGCTCCTGCAGCGCTGATCAGCAAGGTGTGGTTGGGGTTAAAATTAATTGTTAGGGTTTAGCCATTAGGGTTTAGGGTTTAGGGACCTGCACCACGATATGCTTGTCACACAAACAGTTGGCGCTGCTTGCCCATTATCCTGTGCCATTGCTGGGTATCCACCACGCCACGTGGCCTGTTGCGGATGGAAATGCATTGCGTACAATGCGGTTTACAGTGCGGGTGGGCATGGGCATGACCAGCCTTACAGCTTGTTGAAAACGTCGCCTTCATCCCCCCTCCCATATGCCATCCCAGGTATACAGCAAGTAGAAGTGGAGACGTGCATGGACAGCGTAGGGCGGACACTTTGATGTCCCGAGGGGGTATTTAATACACCTCCACTTAAGGGTTAGGTCATAGGGTTTATTATTTAGTTAATACAACAGCATTACACGGGTTGGATGGCATTAACTTCCCACCCAACCTAACCAACCAATGCGCCATCGCAGGTATGCAAGCCTTCAATGGCGGCGCCTTCAGCAGCACAGCGTCTGGCATGCACCTGGCCAACTCCTACCTGCTCATGGTGCTGTCGAGGGCCGCCTACACCGGGGACCTGCAAGGGGTCGAGCTGGACAACGAGGAGCAGTGGCAGGGGGAGTTCAAGGCGTTCCTCAGGCCCCTGGGGATGCAAGAGTTCAGGTGCGTGGCGTGAAGGAGTATCATGGGGTGGCTTCTAGTGTGGGAGCTGGGGATGGCATGGAGGCAGGGGCCATCTTCTTGCATCCCTTTGTAAGGCCATGAAAATACCTGGCATCCACTCCCACCTCCGCTGGAGTCACTCAATTGTCTGCATGCATCCCTTCATGTAGGCCAAAGTCCAAACCAGTTGCCATACGCACTCCATCCCCCTGCGGGTTCTCCCACGTGCATGTAAAGGATGGCGCCACCCGTCATGCGCATTAGGTCAGGCATTAAGCCACCGTCACCAACGCGTGCAGTGTCACAACATTGCTTTGCATGTGCCGCTCTTCCTGCTTACCTTCTCACCCCCAATCCCCCCCTCTTTGCAGGTTCTACCATGTGTATGTGAGGGATGGCGCTGACCAGGAAGCCATTGTCATGCGCTCTGATACAGACGTGTTTGTCGTGTTTCGGGGCACAGATAACGATGCAGACTGGAGCACCAACTTCAACTTTGGGCAGGAAGACACCGTCTACTTTGGATCAAGCTGCCAGGTACGCACAGGCTACTGCCTCGGTTGCCAGGGCTGCCCCATGCCTGTGGGATAAACTAAATGGCTAGATGTTGGGCTTGAACAGTTTTTGTCCTATGGGAGGGAGAGGGTTGAAGGGGTGCCTGGTGTTCGCATTGCTCTTGCCATTGTGAAGGTAATCTTCCTATCAAGAACCCTGTTCTTCATTTGCATGACCTTTTAAGGTGCACACCAGCAACCATGCAAGTAATTATCTAATTCAATTAATGACCTTCTCAGGTGCACACTGGCTTCCTGTCAGCCATCAAGGCGGTGACGGGCAAGGTGAACAAGGGGCTAAAGGAGGTGGCGCTAGGGTTGGGCGAAAACCCTAGGGTGTGGGTTGCGGGGCACAGCTCGGGAGGGGCCATGGCCATGCTGTGGGCGGCGCGGGTGACCAAGACAGGTGAGGGGTGGGCAGTGTGGATGCACATTGATGGTTGTGCGCGTCATATCAGTGTGTGAGCGTCCCATGAGTTCCTTGCTAGCAAGAGTGCATGCTTGTCAATCCTAGGAAGGGTGTCAATGCCACGAACTGCAAGCTGCAGGTGCGTCTTATTCCTGCCAGGGGGTTTACTAATGTACTAAGTCACTGACTTGTATATTAGCTTAAGCCAGAATGTAATATAGCCCTGGTACTGCTAGCATTTGGACTGTTTGAGAAGTGGCGGTCGCGTGCTCACGCATCCTGCTTGCTGTCGATAATAAAGGCAATGTTGTGTCTCTGTTCAGGCGCTGCAAAGATTGCCGGGGTATACACATATGGAGCGCCGCGGGTAGGGGGCAAGCCATGGGTGGAGCGATACAAGTACGATGCGCTGCACATCAGCACAGCTAATTTACTATCGTCATTCAAATCCCAGCACCTCCATCTGAACGTTTTATGAGTATTCTTCACATTCAATCCCAGCTGTGTCATTCTCTAACAGCAAGTTTCGCACATGTAGATAAATTGCTTCCAAGTCAACCACCAGCTCTTGTCATAAAGATTGTAGTGGTCACGCATACAAGACATTGCACTGTGCCAGCTTTGGCCAGACACCCTAATTAAGGTGTTCCTCATCCCCTGCAGGCAGCTTGGGCTGCACAAGCTGACCTACCGGTGGGTGCACCGCAGCGACATGGTGGACCAGCTGCCGCCCACCTTCTTCAAGTATGAGCACGTGACTGCAAAGCAGGTAAGGGGCAAAGACACTTCCATAGTTGCAGGCATTCCAGCAGTACAAATTACCCGTGGCGACACTGTCATGATGCATGATGCACCCAGGGTGCGTGCAATGACGATACATACAAAAAACAGCACGTCAAAACGCCTCCAAATAAAATCCACCGCCCTCACGCTGCAGCCGCGTACCATATGTGCTGTGTGCCCAATTGCGCATCCCTTCCCCATCCACCCCCACCACTCACCCCCTCCTAATCCCCACGGCAACTGCAGTACCAGACTGCCACATGCTCCAAAAAGCCCCAGGCGTGCGAATCCAGTGGGGGAGGGTGTGGCATGGAGCTTGCAGACCACGCTCAGGCTGACTACCTGCGAGCACTGTATGACTGCCTACCAGCTGGGGTGAAGGGGGCTGTGCCGCTGCCAAATGGCGCGCCGTGGAGCGAGCGCAGGGCGGGTGTGTGGGGGGCACCGGGCGTGGAGCAGAGCGTATAGGGAGACAAGTTGTGGGGAGAGGGGTTGGGGCAGTTGGGATCAGGTGTGCAATATCGCTGATCAGTGAGGAGGTGGGGGCTGATGTGGAAGGGTAATGATGGTGAACACCCACGTGCAATGCGCGCACTGTTACATGCGGTCCATCCATGTAATTCTCCACCCAAATGGAATGAAATTGGTGGCACAGCGCTATGTCAGTGGTACTTTTTTTATGTGCATGGAGATTGGTGGTTGACCGGGGTGGATGATTGGGCTGTCACTTTTTGCCTGCACTGCTGGGCTTGTGATTATTAAAGATAGGATACACTAGGCAGGCAAGCTTGCTGTGCACGCCCATGGGCCAGACTGGGTGTTGCAAGAATACAGTAAATATATGCAATTGCAACGCCACTTAAACAAGCAACCCTCGGGAAGGGTATTCACACGGGATATCCATGTGGGCATTAGATACCTCGCTTGCATACACGATTCTGGTCAAAACGTTGCAGTGTTTGCACTGGACGTTTCTTTTGTCAGCTGAGCATATTGGTGCGGAAGCAGTATCCACAAATTGCCTCGTCTGACGGTCATTCCCTCCAGGTCTTTCGTGCTGGTCACGCCTCCCGTTTGCCTGGTGCCGGCCAACATCACGTATGTCGAGCTGGAGTGAGCTTAAACTCAGCCCGTCGATGAGGACGTTGCTGCAGAATGAACAGAAGCACATCCTACAAGACGTTTCTTGCAAGCTGCTCTCTGACGAGTTCAATGACGTATGCTTCGTTGGCACTGACGGCAGGAGAGTACGTGCCAACAGGGCGTTTCTGGGAGCCAGGTGCCCATACTTCAAGAAGCTCTTGTTCGGATCCATGAAGGAGTCTTCCATGGAGGAGATACCCCTTCCATCCGCTTCAGGAGCAAGCTTTCAGCTTGTGGTGGACTTCCTGTACACTGGCCAACTCAGCCACCTCCAACAGGACAGCTATGCAGTGGAGGCCTATGACCTGGCACGCCAATATGGTCTGGACACCATGTGCGACGTTATTTGCCAGTTTCTGAGAGACACTCTCACATGCGAGAGCATTGGAGAGGTCCTCTCAGCAGCACTTGAGTTGAAGGCAGAGCGAGTGAGGGTGGTAGCTTTCAGCGTCTACAACTCTTCTCCAGCCAATGAGCTCAGCTTTCATGGATTTGACAGGGATGTAGTGTTGTGGATGCTCTCCCAGGCACCTGGGCCAATGCCATTCACTGAGGGACAGCTGCTGTCAGCGCTAGTGGCCTGGGGAAAGGAGTACCTGGATTCTGCTGCAGAGGGCAAGCGCAGGAGGTTCTCTTGGGGGTGGAACAAATCCTCCAGAGCGCTTCAGGAATCAGCACCGCGGTCCACCATTCGCACCCAGTCTGGGAAATCAGCCAGTGAACCACAAGCACCTTGCACATTGCCAGAGCTCCTGCAGCCTTTCCTGTGCCACATTGATCTTACATACGTGGATCCCAGGCAATTGGAGAAGCAGTTGGAGGGCAATGGCCTACTTCAGGATGCGGCACTCAAGACGCTGTACAGGCAGCAGGCAGTGGTTGCCAGGTCACGTGCACAGTTCAGCTTCCCCCAGCGGACTGTGTTTGATCACCAACATGTGGGAAGAGACATCCAGTTCTCCTTTGACAATGACAACGAAATTGCTTGTAAGCCAGGCAATGGATCCCAGGTTGTGAGAGCCGTCAATGCCATCTCTGACGGAATCCAAGCCTGGCAGATTGACGTGCCGGCAAATAGTTGCGGCGTGGGTGTGGTAGATTCAACCGTGGACATGCACTCCCCTGTTGGCCGGCAACAAGGCGGGTGGATGTACACGGGATCAAACAATACTCTACATGCTGGCACTAGCACCAGTGTTTCTGGTGGTGCAGCCTGGTCACCGCCTTGTTACATCAGGCTGGCAGTGGACATGAGTAAGCGGAGCATGTATGTCAGTGTCAACGGCGGGCCCTACCTGAAGGCATGCGCAGGCTTGCCAGCTACGGTGTTCCCCGCAGTGAGCCTTGCTGATGGGGCACGCGTGTCCATGCAGTACTTGGCGGTGGATGATCAGCTCCGCAACCAACTGACAGCAGCAGGTTGAGGCACTATGGCATAGCAGTGCCAGCAGCGGGGGGTATACAGTGTCATTAGGGCTGTGCCATATGATATTATTACCAATATGCGGCACCCTTGGACTTTGGAGCATTATCAACATTTATGTTGAACATTCCACAGCAGTTCTGACAGTGTCAGCATACCTGGGCCAGGCAGGATGAGTGGTTTATTATGAGGCCCTTCAAAGCCTTAGTTGATACAGCTGCTGCTTTTGATTACTGCAGTGACTAGTCAGCTGATTCAGAAGTGCGTTGCGTTTATGCTTATAAAGGGCCTTTGCACACGTGGGATGGTGGATGCATCTGGGCTACTTACATCGATTCGACAATGTGCTGTCTCATGGTCCACTGATGTAAGCTTCAAGTTGATCCTTAGGATTGTCACTTTGTTGTTCAACACATTGTTTGCAGTGGCTGAGAATCAACGAGGTTTGGGTACCAACTAATTAGGAGCAACAGGTCAGCTGCAGTATACAACACACGCTAGCACTGGCACTGGCACGGACTTTTGATAACAACTAGTATATGTTACAGAAAGTATTGTCCCTGTTTGAATGCATGCGCTGTATATATGTAAACAGCCGCAACAATAGTGAAATACAGTCTTTGCTGCTTCCAGCCCCCCAACCGCGTCCACACACACCTCCCCACGCCCCGCATGTCGCTGGGCAGGTAGCAGTCCTTGACCGCCCTTGTCAATTTCCTTGTCTCTTTTGGCCACCTTCAACCCCCACCCCCGCCGCTCACCCCTCCCCAGCCCCCTGCGGCTGGACAGGGGGCAGAGCTGCATGGCATGTGGCAAGTTTTGTGCATGTACCCCTCCTGGGCCACATGTAACTGTAACCATACCACATCACACCACTGTTGCTCACTCCTCCCCCACCGCCCGCCTGCCGCTGGGCAGGTACCTGTGGTCCTTGGCCGCGTTCTGCTTGCGCCGCTTAGCAAGCACCTTGTCCAGCTTGGCAGTGCCCGCAAGCTGGTGGTACTGCTCAACCAGCTCAGCGCGCCGCACAGCGCTGGGCTTGAGGAAGTAGGGCGACTTGCCAGAAGCAACCGCGGATCGTTCCTTGCGCTGCGGGGCGGGAAATACTTGTCTCAGTTTCTGCAGCATTATACTGGAACCTGCTACTCCCACAATGATGTGGCATAAGCCAATTTTCAACTCGGAAGCCGTTCTTAAGACTGTACATGTAACTGTTGCTGAAATAAGATTGCAATTAAATGTACCCCATGCCTCGGCATCTCCTATAAGCCCAAACACACTGCTTGCATGCAAATGGCACCACACAAGGCCGAATCATAGCATGCATCCAGACGAGTGATTGGATTCCACTCTATCCCAAACCCCGAGCAGGATGATTTTCAGATCCCGAAATAACGCCTCCCTGGCGCACTAGCCCCTCCTGGTATGGGACTGTGTAAACAGGAGGGTGACGCACTCCTCTTTCAAAAAGCCCTCCTTTACACACGCCACCTCCTAATCAGGCTGTGCAGCTCTTTGCCCCCTTTTAATTTTGCCTCATTTCCCCTCCTAGCCTACCCGTGAAGAGTCATTCAGATGAGACCCAGCTCAACCCACCTTGAGCTCCTGGGTGAACCCCTCTTTATGCCTGCGCTGCTGCTCATCTCGTATCTGCGACTCCACCCGCATCAGCTGAGCCTTCACACGCGCCTTGGCGTCCTCGCCTCGAGCAGCCTGCAAAATTATATATGAAATGGCATACATAAAAAATGCGATGGTGCAGTACCTTTGCGTAGTAGAGCGGACAGCCTGCCATAATGATGAAGATGTAAACAATAGACAATTACAAGTGCGCAGGCGCAGTAGCTCGGCACCTTCATTGCAACAAGCCTGCTTATGCATCACGCACACTCAACGCAGGCGCTTTGCGGGAGACGGGCGTTTACTGCACCAGTGTACACCAACGTATAACCTCCAAAATAAAGGACAAGAATGCAGCGCCCAGTGGCATGGATCAGGCGGCACAGCAGCCATGCATTGACCATGCTGATAGACAGACAGGATAAGAAAGGTTTGCTCAGAGTTCTAAGTGCTTAGTAGGCAGCGCAGCACTTTATTACTTAATTGATTTTCACTTCATTTTCCCAGGTAACGTAAAGGTAGTAGAAATCCTCCCGCACCTGCAGTGCAGTCTTCAGCTCCTGTCGCTCCTTAGGCAGCTGCTCATCGTACACAAAAGCATACTGCTTGCGGAAGCGGTCCTTCACGTACTCCCCACTCAGGTCATCGTACCGCGGGTCCCTGACTTGCCTGCAGGGGGTGGGAAGGAGTGGCAATGAATAAGCACATCTAGGTGACACTCTTCCACCGCAAAGGGCGCGTTGGTTGGGGTCCCACAGACCCATGTCATTGCTTGGGTCGATCACTGGATGCACGTGGTAGTTGGAAATATTGTGACGGCCCCATGTACTCCCCGATCAGGTCATTGTATTGCGGATCCATTACCCAGCCTGCAGGGTGGGGCAGGGTGAGGTGGGAGGAATCCAACCAACATGTCCATGTCGCAACTGGAATTGATCCACCAAGCCACATGGTGGCTCAATCCATTTAGTTAATGAATATGATGACTGGGGAAAGACAAGCAATGCAATGCTCAGCTCGCATGTTGACGCATAGGAGTTTGAAAATCATGCAACCGGCTCATGTGATGGTTGTGATTGGCCCAGTGGACGCGATGGCCGGGGTTCCATGCTGACTTGCCCATTCCATCATTGGCCATTCCACCTATTGGCCCCATGCTACTGTCCATAAATCCATATGAGCCATGCCAGAGGTGGTGGATGGCGCATCCCTTGCTATCTGAACAACATAACCCCTAGCCACCACCACCACCTCACAATGTCATGCGTGCTGGATAACCAAGAACTGGGCCTGGCTGTGCGCAATGACGTGCAGGATGCACTGCCTGTTGCCACCTGGTATGTGTGGAGAATCCGCTTGCTTACCTCTTGGGCGCCACCACCACCTCCCTCAATTTTGGCACCCGCTTCTTTGAAGACTGCTCCACCGGTCGGTTCTTGTTCTCACGCTTGAAGCTGCGCGCCTTGGCTTTTGCCTCAGCGTCCTCTCCTTCAGCACCTTTACTCCCCTCCTTCTGGAGCTTGCTGGGGGAGGCAAGGAAAGGGAAGGGGTTGACACGAAATGGGACGGATATGAAGTAACATCGCCCAACGATTGCAGCAGAATTATGAAAGTTTACACACATTAAATGGATATTCATAATGATTAAAGCAGTCACTTACGTATCAAACGCCAATGTCATGCCAAAGGCTTCTACCCAGGCCCCAATGGGTACTTGCATGACGGCACTAGGGGTACCAAAAGTTACCCCAGACCAGGCAGAACAGACGTGCATGAGCAAGTGCGAGACACCCCTGAGGGAATGAGAACCCCTGTCACCTGGAGGGCCCTACACCAGGTGCAGAGGTGCCCAGCAGTGCCCTGGCGGCACCCTTGCCCCCCCCTGACCCGTCCCGCCTGGCTTGCAGGAGCAGCTGGAAGGGGATGTCAGCTCCCTGGGATGGGTGGGAGGCAGGGTCAGGTGGTGGACACATACTTGTGTGGTATTGGTGGTGGTTGTGGTGGGTCGTGGGTGCTATTGTATGCCGGCTGCACTGTACTGGATGCAGGGCAGTACTAGGGGATGCGGGGGGCATTGGGACAGCAACAATGCGATATTTGTCTCAATAAAAGTACAGACAATGTGCGTGTCTGGCCTTCTACAACAAACACAGCGACCAGGTCGTGGTGGTTTCAATTGTGGTGGGTCTTGCATGCCCATGCCGGCCATATGCATGCATATAGGGACAACAAGCATTCAGACAAACGACTTGCTAGTCAGGCGTTACCACCTGCTCCTCTTCCTCTGACGAGTACCCGCTGCCAGACGCCTCGCTGCCAGACCGGTCCTCGCTCCCAGAGTCCGTCTCAGAGCCCTCGCTGTCTTGCCCGCTGGCCTCGGGTTCCGACTCTGGGTCGCTGTCCACAGGAGCAGCCTTTTTTGCTGGCTGTGACTTCTTTGGCATCGTGTTGACACTACGATGCCCTGCCCTGGCTCAACGCTCAAAGGTTCAACAGAGTGGTTGTGTCTGGTGCGTGTGACCCAGACGTGTGTGGTGTTTGTAAGGCTGCCAGAAGGACGGGGATGAGGGCAGTCAAACGGTGAAGTGTTACCCACTGGTGTGTAGGACCTTGTACTGCACCACCCAGATTGGTGGAAGTGTTGGCTTATGAGACTCTGGATTGGAGGCGGCTTTTGCATGCATGCATATGGGTTAATGGCTGGTACGAACGGGTGGCTCGTCGCAACAAGGACAACGCAGTGAACAACCACAGACGTTCACGGTTGGCAAGTGAAAGCGGAGTGAATAGTTCGTTGACTTGCCGATACACCCGATTGGCGCGAGCTGTAGCAGGCGCTCGAGAACCACTGAGTGTTATGAAACTTCTGTTTGAATAAAAGTTTTTTAAAGAAACGAACGAAGTATTGACTCAGCCTGCGCGTACGTGTTTGCGCTGACTGGCCACCCAAGTAAGCAGCTTCAAACGCAGCAAGATCGCCCCGGCCGTGACACAGCCATCTTGCGTGCAGTCCTTTTTCAGAGATGCTGACCCTTGACGACGATGCCGCCTGCCAGGCTGGGACAGTTGCACACTAGGGACAGGCGCAACCCCGCTCATTGGTCGTCTTCCGTGCGCTAGGTGGACCTGTTGACGGCTGGGCTTTGTTCGTCACGGTCGAGGCTGGCCCGAGAAGCTTTTGCCCCAGTACTAGGTTTGGAATCAGCTCCCCAGCTGGGGAACGTGCAACAGCTTACCACCATGCTGCCCATCTCAACTCCACCAGAGCTCTTCCTCCAACATTGGCAACCTAAAGCAGATGCTGCAACTGACAAGCCTCCAGTTTTCCCAGCAGCAGCCACACAACCACAATCACCACCATCTCAACCACCACCACCGCCACCAACCCAGCAATCCAGCCCGCCACCGCCACCATCCCAACCGCTTGATAGAGTGCCACCTCACAGCCAATTAATGGCCAGAGCAGCCTCTACAACCTCCATAACAGGTGGACCTGTGTCTCCTGACAGCTGTCAATTGGACGCACAAGGCCTGGCAGATGCCATCGTGTCGCTCACCACCAGCACGGTGCGTGGTGGTCCCAATAACCCATGCAAACAGTGCTGCCCTGCACTAGAATGTACCCTAAGAAGCAGTGTAACGAACTTGACAAGGTGGCGGAAACAGTATATAATTATTGAAGGATCCTTAGTCATGACACTGTCTTGCTCAGGCACTTAGCTTACTCACCCCTGCCAGGCACAGGACCCACCCACCACAGCCACTAAACCACACACACCATACACACCACTGCCACTCACCTACCACAGCCAGTGCAATCACCCATGGGTTCCAATGGCAGTACCTCACAGGGCCCTGCAGGCTTGACGAGCACAGGTTCCACCCACCACACCCACCACACCCACCGCATCCACCCACCTCACTCACCACCCCTCCCAGGTCCTGAACCACAAGCAAGCCTCCTCATCCTACGGCATCCCGCTGGGCGCTGTGATTAACCCAGTGCCGTCCGCCACCTGTCAGCCTGCCAGCGTGGACAACCCGGGGCTCAGGTGCCAGCGCTGCAGAGCCTTCCTCAACCCATACTGCAAGGTGAGAGGAAGGGTTCAGGGCAGGAAACATGTTCATGCGTGGCAATGTCTTTCCGGAGTGGGGCCAAACTCCAAATATCTTGCGCACTAATTTTCTATATCTTTTTTTTTTTTTTTTTTTTTTTTGTTTGGTATTTTCTATCATATGGTCGAACTGATTAAAAGTCCAAGCGTTGGTCAACGAGGTGGGCATTTGACAAGGTGCCCTTTGCTGCATACTCATAATGCAGTGCGGGGCACCCACGTACTAATTGGCGATGGGTGCATTCGGCAGACAACACCTTTCATCGTTTCGTTAATCCCTTGAGTGGGGAAGCACTATGCGAGTTGCAGTGGTGGTGTTTTTGCCCCATCCCACCGCATGCTGGTGCATTCTTAAAGGTGATTTCACTCCCCCGGCTTCACCCACCTCCACATCCCTCCGTTGCAGCTCAACCAGATCTCTGGCGAGTGGGAGTGCGTGTTCTGCGCGCACGTCAACCGAGCGCCAGGCTTGATTTCCAACACAGGCCAGGAGCCAATGGTACGCTGGGCACACATGAACATGGTAGCATCGCTTTTTTGGATAGAACATGGTGCTTGTTGGGCTGCATGCGAGACAGCAGCCAGGAATGGGGCAGCTCCTCCCCGCCCTCCCCATCCACACCACATGCACATAACGTACCCCCCTTGCTGGTCCAGGCACCTCCTGAAATCAGCCATGCTGTCATTGACTACCACACACCCGCACACACATATCTGGGTCCCTCCTCACCATCTTCGTCGCCACCACACACCCTGGACATCCGCATACCTCCCTCCCCACTTGCGGAGCTGGCTGGTGCCCCCCTTGGAGCGCCAGTGGTGCTGGTGATGGATGTGACAGCGTGGGGGGCGGATGGGGAGGCGATGAAGGCGGCGCTGCTGGAGGTGTGTAACCTCCACCCTGAACCCCAAACCCTAAAAAAGTTAAGGTTTGAACTCTGGCAGGGAGACAAAGAAGCTGGACCGAATGCAATTCAAGACCTATCCCTTATCACTGGGTGCATAGCTGCATGGCACGACACAAGTAAGTTAATTTTGGCATTGCACCCTTCAGCATGAACCCCCACCAACTTGCAGGGTGTGCGCACTCTCCCTCCCTCGACCCGCATCGCCCTCGTCACCTTTGGCGACTCGGTCAGCGTGTACCGCCTGGCCTCACCCCACATGGCAACTGCGCATGTGATATCGGGGGAGAGACCGGCAGGCAAGGGAGTGGTGGCGCTGCTGCGTGGGGGGGCGGGGGAGTTTGTGCGGCCGCTGGGGGAGTGCCTGCCTGCGCTGGAGGCTGCACTGAAAAGCATACGGTAGGGCGTACATCTGGGCATGGTTGTTGATAATTATACGTCACCAATATCACTCAAAATCATGGATGATAGGATGTGTGCCAAGATTTTGGCGGGAGGCGCATCGTGTAGATCTTTTCAACCTGGCAGGGTCTTTGCATTGTCTGTTTCTTTTTGGAGTTTTAAAGGAATCCATATGTATTTTGTTTGATTTTATCCAGGGTCTTAAAGGCCAGGGGGAGCGATAGGGAGCGGCCGCGGTGCCTGGGGGTGGCACTGGAGGTGGCGCTGAGGCTGGTGGGGGGCGCACACACACCCCCACCCCCCAACCTGCAGCGTCAAACTGCCCTTGGCTCCCGAGTGTTGCTACTCACCACAGGGCCAACCACAAAGGTGGGTATGGGGGGTGGGGTGGGGTGGGGAGTTGGGAGGGGGATGGGGGGGATTTGATGGGCCGGCCGGCAACTCCAGCATGGGTTTGTGGTGACAAACAGGGCTTCTGCCGCACCTTGAGTGCTTCTGTTCACTACAGGGCCAACCACAAAGGTGGGTGGGGGGGGAGGGGGGTATTGGGAGGGGGGGGGATTTAGCGTGGCGAGCAATCCATGGTAGTATAATATCACCAGGGGCTAGTAATGGGGTGGGTGATGGGGTGGCCAATGGCACTGGCCTATGCCTGTCGGCACCGTCTGCACAGTGTTTTGGTGGACAGTATCGCTGCTGATAGATGCGGGGGCGGCTGTGGTTTGGCGTGTGTTATTGCATTGCAGTCGCATGGTTGCAGTTGTCGCACGCCACGTTGCTGGTATGACGCGTAGTCAAAGCACGGGAACGTTACCAAAACCATGCCTGAAACCCTGGGACTCAAAGCCCCTACCAGAACCCTACCAAACCTCCTTGCAGGGCCCGGGGTCGCTCAGCCTCGATGCGCTGGATGGCATTGAGGATCTCCACGATGCATTTGCAATCCGGACGGGGGCGCACCATTTCAAGGCCATGGCCAAACTTGCTGTGGAAAACGGCGCCGTGGTGGATATAATTGCGGCTGGCTTGGCGGCGGTAAATGTGCCCCTGCTGGCGCATGTGACCCAGGCCAGTGGGGGGGTGTTGGTGATGAATGAGGGCTTTGGGGGACTGCTGGGTGCAAATATCGGCGCGGCGCTGGGGCGGCATGCGGGCAGCCAGGTGTGTATTAGGGTTTAGGGTTCACGGTTTAGGGTGCATGACATGGTGGTGGGTATCATTGTGGCTGGCTTGGCGGCGGTGAACGTGCAAGGGGGGCGCGTGTCTGTAACCCAGGCTAGTGGAGATGGTTGAGGGTTTTGGAGGACAGTTGGCGCCAATATTAAGGCAGCCAGGTGTGGTTAGGGCTTTTGGGTGGTAGGGCTAGATAGGATGCATTTCAGGGCAACAGTTGAAGGGCGGGGAGGCAGGCGAGAAGAGACCGAAAGTTTGAATTCTAGGACCCTACACCCCAAACCTTAACAACCTCACAGCCTGGGACCTGCAACCCTAACTCCTTGCTGTACATTAAACCCTTCCGTAGGGTTTTGTGGACGCCTACACATCAGACGGTCTGGATGTCCTAGGGTGGCTGGGCCCGGTATCTCCCCTGCGGCAATATGAGGCGGAGGAGGGGGGCAAAGCGCCCCGCCATGGCCGCCACGCGCGCCTGCTGTCTTCTGTCGAGCGTGGCGGGGGGCTGGGACTGATGCTGGAGGTCACTATGCACCTGCCTAAGCGCGTGTACCTGCAGGTGGGTGCTTAGGACAATGGCGACAGCCAATATGCTATAATTGTTACTTTATGTGTATGTAGGAGATACATAACCAAGGTTGGGAGGATCTCCCCAATATACATGCTTAAAGACTTGCCCTGTAGGTTATTCCGCTCAGCTTGCCAAGTCTGCTTGAACCTTGAACCTTGAACAAAAAGAGATAAGTACAGCAGAAACAAAGTTGACTGCTCCTTCAGGTTGTGATTGGGTGGGTGGCGCCAGATGGCAGCCGACTGACACGTGTCGTCACCAGACGGATCCCCACAGTGGAAGACCTCCCCTCCTACATCGAGTCGATCAACCCCGAGACAGCGGCTGTGCTGCT
The DNA here is from genome assembly GCA_032358255.1 of Heterotrichella gracilis. Classification (NCBI taxonomy): domain Eukaryota; class Xanthophyceae; order Tribonematales; family Xanthonemataceae; genus Heterotrichella; species Heterotrichella gracilis. The sequence goes on from JAULBX010031260.1 coordinate 104,024, forward strand.
TGCCAAGCGGGTGGTGGGGGGTGCGCTGGCGGATGGCGCGTTTGGTGATCGGAAACGGCTGGCAAAGCTGCGGGTGCTTGTAGGGAAGCATGTGGCGCATGTGGCGCAGGCGCTGGGGAGCGACGCGGGGGCGAGGGGGGGGTGGCTGGGGGGCAAGCGGTGGTGGCGGCTGCCGGGGCGGCTGGTGCCACTGGCTGAGGTGCGTGAGCGGTGGGGGATGGGGGGTGCATGGGCAGGGTTTTGCTGCGCGGTAAAGGCCCGAGCGGCGGCTGGTTTGTTCAGGGGTTTACTAATATACGAGTTATGATGACGGCTGGGAATGCCTATCTGATTGTTCGTATTTTAGTATACCCCTGGTTTACTGTGAGAAGCTTCAAGCATGTAGCACAGGCGCTCTGGGTGCCAGAAGGTATACACACAACATTAGCATATAATTACTGGGGTGCATGGCTGTGGTGCGGGCATAACTGACGCACACCCCTTGTCCCCCCAGGCATTATACCACCTCCAGCGGGGGCCCATGCTGGGCGACATTTTGGGGCACCCCGACGAAAAGGCCCACGTGGCAGGCGTTTTCGCCTGTGCCTCGCTGGACTGCGCGCTGCGCCTGCTCACACCCTGCCTGTACCAGCTGGACGCTAGTTTAGGGTTTTTTGAGCCAGTGGCGGCGGTGGACATGGCTCTGCAGCCTGGGGCGGCGCTGGTATTGGACTCGGGGCTGCAGGTGGGTGTGTGTCGCACTGTAAGGGTGGGTGGGATGTGGCAATGCGGGGGTTTGGCAGGCCGTGTGCAAATAGAGGTGGAGGTGGGGGGTGTCTCCAGGGACGTGTATATTGGCAGCTGTAGACTTCTCCTGTGCAAATCAAGTTGTGAAGGTGGTTATGTGGCTGGATTTGGATGTGGGTGCCCACAGAGCAGCAAAAACCCTAAACCCTAATCCCCTCTCCCTGAACCCTACACCCTGTGGCCTGAGCAGGTGGTTGTGTGGCTGGGTGCGGAGGTGGGCGCCTCAGATGAGGAGCGGGCGGGGGTTCAGGACCAGTGCTTGCAGTTTGCCACCAGCCTGGCGGTGCAGCGCTTCCCAGTGCCGGAGCTGCTGAGCGTGACCCAGGTGCGTCGTTTGCTAAAAGACAAAAGAAATTCATGTATTATTTTTATCCGTTCGATAGTGCAGCGCTTCCCGGTGCCGGAGCTGCTGAGCGTGACGCAGGTGCCCCTGTTGCTAAATAAGCTAGAATTACATTTCATCCATCCCCAAACTGTTTGAAGAATTTGTCTCTTTTTGAATGGATTATTGAGTCAAGTGTATGAAACAATCATACGCAGTCGGCAACTTCTGCTCCAGCATTGTGCCACATTCATTCCAGCCCGCCAGCTGCACCACCCTGACTCGCCACCTCCACTGCTAACTTCAACAGCGTATGTATTCAGTTCAGAATAGTGCATAATTGTGGCGCAGGGGAGCGGGGACGCACGCCACGTCAGCGCCCGTCTCCATCCCATCCACGCCGACCCGCCACATGCGCAGTGCACTCAGCTGCCTGCCTTGGCCGCACTGGACCCAGGTGCACTGACCCGCCTGGCTGCATCCATGCCCCTCAGCGAGGAGCCCTCCTTCTACCAGTGGTGCCGCAGCTGGCATATCGACCCCTCACCATCGCCACCCAGAACCTGACGCCCACATCTGGAGGGTTGAGCCCCTATCAGGTGGAGTACTGACCCCTCACCAGCGCCTCCCAGAGCGTGGCGCCACATCTGGAGTGTTGAGCCCGAGTCAGCTGGGATATCTACCCCTCCCCCCCAGCGAGCCCTCCTTCTACCAGTGGTGCCGCAGCTGGCATAGCGACCCCACACCCGCGCCACCCAGCGGGAAACCGCTCACATCTGGAGTGTTGAGCCCCCATCAGGTGGAGTGGCCCCGCAGTTGGACTCGCAGTATTATTGTTTGGAAGACTGGGCCTAGTATATCACTTATTATTACAGTAAGCAGTTAAGCTATTATCGTTGAGTCCCCGGGGGCAACAGCAGGATATTGACCCCCCACCAGGTCCCGCCAGTAGTGGGTTTAGGTTCAGGAGTGCGAGCTTGCACTTTGTGCCAAAGTGCGCCATTTGGCACCACCACAAAACAGTGGTGGTATTATTTATTATGTACTGCAACCTGCTTCTTGTGCTGATTGGGTTCAAGGTGTTTGCCTTGCCAGCTCTGGTGGCCGATGATCGTTTGTGCACTTCTTAGAACCAGAACGACCAGGCCTGCTGTTCATGCGAGACATGCAGGGTTATTTGTGCCGTAGCCCCTTTATTTGGCATATTTGAACTGAAAGTTGACGTCTTATGTACTTACTTAGTGGTCAATTAGTACTCTTTAGACCAGTTTTGGCTTGGACTGAAGCTGGGTTTGTAACCTTCAGTTGAGTATGCCTTGTGAGGCTGCCTGGGCCAAAATATAGCGAGTTGGGGCTTTATACACTAAGGGTAGCACTCACGGTACTCCAAGCCATACCCGCAGGTGGTTGGCATTATAATACTGGCCTACCCGCACCCTGTGTTCCCACGCTTCGGCTGCATGCATGCATTGTGACCACTGGTGAATGGCACGATCAACGAGAGAAAACAAGTGTTGTGTCGGTCACACAAGCGTGGAGGGGGAAGTCCAGCTGATATGCAGTGTGCTAGCAGTGGTGTGGTTCGCTTTTAGGTCAGATCCCTGCGCATTTCGCGCTGCATGCCTCCACGCAGTCGATTCAACTGCAAAGGACTTGCCGCTGTTGCACAAGAATACATAGTCGACAAGAAAAGCCAACAGTGCAGCGCAGGTGGACCTAGCGCGAGTGGTAGAAAGCAGGACCTCGATCCGGAAGCAAAGACTGGGCTGCTTTCTAAGACCGAGGATTCATACATCTTTCTGAAGCAAGGGGTGTGACCAAGCGAGGGGTGTTCAAGCGAGGACGCCAGGGGGGACTACAATAGTTTGAAGCAAGGAGTGTGACCAAGCTAGGGGTGTGTCGAAGCGAGGGGTGTCCAAGCCAGGGGTGTCGAAGCGAGGGGTGTGACCAAGCTAGGGGTGTTGAAGCCAGGTGTGTGTCCCAGCGAGGGGTGTCGAAGCGAGGGGTGTGTCCAGGCGAGGGGTGTGACCGAGACAAGAAGGCGAGAAGGAGCCAGGTAAGCAAAGGTAAGTTATAAGTTTTTGCCACCCACTGCTGAGTTGCGCCCGTTCAGGCGTATGTACCCTTGCTGTGACCATAGACAAATGTTGGCATGCCTCCCTTGTGGCATGCCTTCATTAAGGGGCTTGCCAAGGCCTCGTTGTGTGGGCCAGTGCATACTTGACTGTCCTGAACGTGGGGCCGAACGTGGTTTTGAGTACCTTGAAAGTGCACTGCTGAATGAGAACTTGTTTACAAGCAGTTGTCTCGGCCATGTGCCAGTTGGCACTTGCACTCTCAGTTGCCAGCTGGCAAGGACGAGGTTTTGGACCAAACTTTGGTTCGCTGGCAAGCAACGAGGTTGCTCGCTGAGCTGCGCCAACTACCATACAATCATACACCCACCAACCTTTATGTATATCCACTGCTCCTTACCTACGGGTGGCGCCATATGGCACATCACCCTCTGATGCATGCACAGCCTTCGCTCCCAGTCGTCTACCCTTACCGAGTGTCCTGTTAACGCCCTCCACCTTTCCGTGCACTTAGGACCTTGTGAGACCAAATTCAACCCAGTCAGGGCCTTCTACACACAAACCACTCGGGGACACCCGTCTCGGAGGCACACCCTCATCAGGGCCATCCCAGGCTGTTTCGCAGGGGGCTGTGTTTAAATATGCAGCCCAATTCGCTCCTTCAATCGCTGCTGCTAGCTCTTCTGGCGTTGTTGAAGGTGAGTGTGCCACGCCCATCCCCTGCACCCTTTTTGTGCCCCAATGCGGTGCATGTGCCAGCCAACCCGACCCAACTTGATGGCCATGGGTTGCTCAATGCTCCTAGCGTCATCCTTGTGCTTGATAGTCGAATTATTGCTGGCTTTCTCGGTCGAAGGTGCCCCATGTCTTGGCCCGTGCTGTCGCTCACACATCTGGGAGCTATATGGGAGCACCTATTAGCTCCACCTCGCAACTCGTGGGATGCCCAATGGGAGGAGTGCACACGACTCCTGAAACCCTGCAAACCCTATGCAGCAGGGGCAGTGTTGTATCCGTTCCAGGTTTGGTGTAGGTTTGTGCAGGTTGGCCAAGCAGCTAGTGGCGGTTTAGGGTTAGGGTTCAGGGTTTAGGGTTTAGGGTTTAGGGCACTGTTGTGACCCTAGTGCCTGTGCAGGTGGGTCAAGCAGCCAGTGGCGGTGGCATCGGCGGCCCTGGCTCCGGGATCCCCATCTTCCCCAACATCCCCATCATTCTCATCCCCCTGGGCAAGCGCCCACCCTCCCCGCCCCCTCGCCCTCCCCCTGCACCTGTTGCCGGCTACTACCCCTTGGCAAACTGCAAAGCCATAGACACGGGCACTGGGGTGCCCTCCTTCAACATGCACTGGGAGGTGGGTGTGGGTGTATACATATTTGGTGTCACCAGCGTTGGGTGCACCATATATGACATGCAGCTCGTCACTGCTAGATGTAGACCACGCTGCTGCAAACCCTTCACTCGAACCTAAACCAAGTCACTGCTAGTCATAGACTACCCTGTTACTGCAATAACGTGACCGCCATGGCCTCAGTGATACAGCCACCCTGCTTTGCCAGGGATTGCTTGGTGCCAGTTATGCAACGGCATTTGCCAATGCGGCTGTGATGCAGTGATGCGTGTAGCTACCTGCACCCACACAACTTGCCTTGACACTGACAGGATATGGATGTATTTTTTGAAGTTTTAGACTCCTTTTGCCAATGCAGGTGAACAACGGGCGCATCAACATCGGCATCGAAATCAAGGACAACCAGCGGGTGGGGGGGGTGTGGGACTATGATGGAAACCCCGACCAGACATGGGTAAGCCTGGGATTCTCAGGCAACTTCAAGGGCCAAATGTATCCCAGGGCCGCCGGGAGCAGGGCGGATGTGGTGATTGCGGGGAAATTTGGACCCTGCTTCGCAAACGACTACACAATCAACACCATCCCATCAGGCATCCCCAACTGCAACGCCGCTGGGGTGAGTGATCGAAATACCCAGGTTCCCGCATCCCAGAAGAATGGTAGAATCTGTTATTTGCCCTTGTAGATTTGCCAAGTCAATTCTGTTGTCTTGCAGATGTGCACATGGGAGTAAGGCAGTGCACGAGGTTGCAGCATGTACACCATAACCCCACCACACCCTAAACTGGGCGCAGGGCTGTGAACGGCAACGCCGCCTCTTGCGCACATCTTACTTGAATTTCACCTGTTAAATATGTAATTATGTATTACCTGCAGGCTGGAGTGTGCCCCGATGTGGCGCCAGGAGTATCCGGCAGCAGCAACGTGCAGATGGAGCGCTGCTGGCAATCCGGCAAGGTGCTCTACGTGGAATTCTCCCGCCTGCTCAACACTGGGGACCCCCTGGATGTGGTGTGGCCCACCGCCCCCAGCACCGCCATATGGGCCATAGGCAAGGTCAAGACGCTCAATAGTGCCACTGATATGCAGCTGGATTTCCACACCGAGCGGGGCGGCGTGGGGGTGAGCTTTGGGGGGTCGCAGCGCACCTGCACCACCTTCATTGCCCGACGTGAGTGTACCACCACCACTCCATAGTATAGATTGAATGTATGCATAGGAAAAAATACATGAGGTGGGCGGCTCGCAGCTCTCCAGGACCACCTTCGTTGCCCGGTGTGTGCATTTTATGACCGTCATTATGGGCCCCTATGCGCCCAGCTGTCACAGGCATGTGCGCACGGCATGTACATCTATGAAGCGTCGTTGCATATATATAGTATGAGTATCATTGCATGTAGTGTTTTACACAAGGTTCACGCCATGAGTAGAGCGTGTGCTCTTCATATGCTGTCCCAATAAGGTAGCTGCCAAACGCACTACTGGCAAGTGGCACGGACACAACGTGCACTTATGTATGCTACCTGCGAGTACTCCTTGAAACATGTTTCTTGTGCCGCACCTGCCACTGGTTGTATCGAGAACTGAACAGCACCATTTCCCACGCTGCAGCGCCCAGCCCCCCACCACCATCCCCGCCTCCACCACCCCCCTTGCCACCACCGCCACCACCCCTACCACCGCCGTCACCACCCCTGCCTCCTCCACCCTCGCCCCCACCACCACAGCCACCCTCACCGCAGCCACCCTCACCCTCCCACCCACCCCCACCAACCAAGAAACCCCCTCCAAAGGTGGCCAGCCCCCCACCAGCAGCCAAGAAACCCCCACCCAAGCCAAAACCAGCGGCCAAATCACCACCACCCAAACCTGCCTCCCCAGCAACCAAAAAGCCACCACCCAAGGCAAAACCACCTCCCAAGGCCAAGCCATCACCCAGCAAAAAACCACCACCACCCAGCAAGAAGTGCCCAATCAGCGGGCAGGCTCCAGACAGCAAGGGGCAGTGCGTGTGCTCCACCCAGGGAGCCAAGGTGCAGACAGGAAAAAACAGCGCCAAGAAAGAATGTGCATGCCAATTTGGTCAGGTAGTGAAGAAAGACAGCAAGGGCCACCAGGCATGTGAGTGCCCTGCCAAGGGCCAGGCGGTGGCCAAGGTGGGGGGCAAGCAGGTGTGTGCCTGCGCCATCCAGGGCCAGGTGGTTGTGAAGGGGCAGTGCCAGTGCAAGGCGGGCCAGGTGGTGAAGACGGTCAAGGGAGTGAAGCAGTGCGCCAAGAAGTGATGTGCAGCAGCGAGCTGGGCACTTGAATTTGCTTGGATTTGAAGTGCGCGAGAAAAGGATGCACTTTAGCCAGCCGAGTACTTGATATTTTATTTTAATTCCAGCTCCATCCTGCTGCCGCTGCCATGGCTTGATGCTGCAAATGAACTTCTATATCTATTAAATATTCCCCCATAATCTGACTAACATAACTACACAATTTTTTTTCCAGTCCACAACGCGCTTCCAAAGTTTTTTCAACAGCTTCCATTTGTTTCAACCTGTCCCGGGAGGGATGTGCCACAGGCGTAACTGACAGTTGCCACGCCATTCTACCTATCTGCATTTTCATTCCTTTTCCTCACAGGTGCTGCCAGGTATCTTCCCCATGAAGACCTCTGTCAATTGGTCTGTCGCAAGTGATACAAGGGTACCATTATGGATATTTTTGTATCGATTTTTATCAAAATACCCCAATATTTCTTGCCGGCACTGTAGTGGACTATGATGTTTTGATGGAGTGAATGGTTTCAGGACTTCAAACAAGCCTTTCTATTCGACAGAGTTTGATTAGATGTTGTACGCCGCTAGTGGGGTGGGAGGTTGCGTGCCTTCGCCATGGGGGCTGAGCCTCCACGTGGACCATTTCCACCACCTGTCCCAAATTTGGCCTCCAGAACCTCGACAGCCTTTGAACATCATATGTATAGTACCTTAACATATGTATAGTACCTTGTTAAATGTGTCAAGTGCCGTGTACACAGCCCCTGAACGAAGAAAGGATTCCTTTCAGGCAGCTACCCTTATGCCACCTGGCACTGCACCTGCGCTTGACTGCACTCCCCTGCCAGTTGGCCCACTAATGTTGGCTTCGAACCTGGTAGAGTGTCTGTTCGCTGCTCGCTGCCTGCGAGACACAACCCACGGCACTTATCGACACCAGCGTTGTTGTTCTATCGCTGGTCCCTTCACTGTCTCATTCGACCGTGTGGTTGCCGCCACTTCCAGCCTAGGTACTCGCACCGCTCTTTTTGCTTCCTGGAACTCCCCCACACTGTGACCACCAGTCGTTGGTATAGTTGTGAACTTTCATCCTAAGCCGGTTGCACCAACGATACCAGCACAGTAAATGTTTACAGACCCACTGGAAAGCCTCTCCTCTCCAGGCTGTCAAGTTTCGAACTCGCAGTCGGGACTTCGATGCAGTCCGTCTTGCTCCTTCATACGCTGCTGCTGGCTATATCGGCTTCCTTCAAGGTGCGCGAGACACGCTGATACCCTTATGTACTCGGTGGTGCCTGTGACCTGTACAGTGTGCCTGCGACAGTGCGCCTGTGCCCAGTAGTTGATGGACCGGCCCACAAGTCTGCTGGTTCGCTGAAGAGCAAACCTGCTGAAAAGGTATCGCCGTGCATTACCCACACCCTTTCACCCCTCACCCCTTCAACCCATGCCCTGATGCAGGCACTTGCTCTTCCTGTCTCGTGACGGGCAAACACCAGCTAGGAAGCAACTCAAAATCCCTACCAAACCCTACCCACCAGGCCTGTGCGCGTTGCCTTCACCCACTGAGTGCCACAGGCAGGGTTCCCAATGGGTCCCCGTAATTTTCATCTCGTAGTCGAGGGTCCACCCCGATTAGGGGTTTAGGGCGCTATCTTGATTTCGCTGGCCTGTGTAGCTGGGCAAGCAGCGCTAGCACCTAACGCCGGTTTACGGTTAGGGTTTAGGGTTTTACTATTTAGGGTTTAGTCCGCTGACACGACCCTACTGGCCTGTGCAGGTGGGCCAAGCAGCCAGTGGCGGGATCCCCTTTGCCAACGTCCCCGGCAACCCCAACATCTTCGACCCCTTGGCTCCCCCTCCCCCTCCCCTCTTTGGCAACATCCCCACCACCCCCGTCCCCGTAAATTCACCTCCCCCCCATTATGCCAACGTCCCCAACACCCCTATCTTCGTTTTCCCTTCGGACCCACCTCCCCCACCGCCCCTCGTGGCCGGCGACTACCCCCTGGCAAACTGCAAAGCCATCGAAACGGGCACTGGAGTGCCATCTTTCAACATGCACTGGCAGGTGGGTGCCACATGCATTATATGCGTTGAACCCTGTCGCCCTGGATATCTGCTGACCTCACCCACCCCTCTGGCACCATGCCTGATGGGGGGAAGTACAAGAAAGCACTACAGTACTATGTTTATTAGTAACAATGCTATTTTTATTGTCATTATTATTACTATTATGCATTTGAAATTACCCTTTATCGTTATAAATTATCATAAAATATGTGTTATATGTTTTACCCTTTATTACCACGAGTATCCCTGTAGTTCCTTACTGCTCACATGAAACATTTGTGCCAATGCTGTGCAGGTGAGCAAGGGGCGCATCAACATCGGCATCGAAATCAAGGACAACCAGCGACCCGGGGGGGGGGGGGGGGACGCTGACGGGGACCCAGACCAGACATGGGTGGGCCTGGGGTTCTCAAATGACTTCAAAGGCCAGATGTACCCTAGGTTCCGCAGCGGCCTGGCGGATGTGGCAATTGCGGGAAAATTTGCCAACGCCCATGGGTCGTGCTTTGCACTCGACTACACAATCAATGCCATCCCGAAGGGCACGCCCAACTGTGATGCCTCTGGGGTGAGTGAGTGTTTTGAGTTTATAAAGGTCTCATTATATCTCATGTACCATGCCAAATTCCACTTCCCATGTGTAAGCATGCAGTGTGGGAAATATCGTAATGGTAATAATAGTAAAAATGTTATGCTGCATCGATACAATTCTCCATATACAGTTACTGGCAGTGCCATATTCCAGGGTGTATACTTGCATATTATGTCTCCCCACTAAATCTTCAATAGTCGTTTGATAATGTGCAGGTTGGAGTGTGCCCCGATTCCGCACCAGGGCTGTACGGCGAAAGCGACGTGCAACTGGAGCGCTGCTGGCAGCTTGGCAAGGTCGTCTACGTCGAGTATTTGCGCCCCCTTGACACCGGGGACCCCCTGGATGTGGTCTGGCCCACCACCACCAGCACCGCCATTTGGGCCATTGGCAAAGTCAGTTCCCTTAACAGCGCCACCGATGTCCAGCTGGATCAGCACACCGATCAGGGCAGCGTGGGGGTGAACTTTGGGGGATCGGGGAGCTGCACCACCTTCATCCTACGGGGTAAGTATACTGCAAAAGAATGCAACCAATAATCTACCTATTGGCAGTCATTCAAAGGAAATAATGGCAAACCCAGCGTCGACCACGTGCACCTATGCGCCTTAAATACATGTACACTCCTGTAACGCCTGCGTGCGTGCACTGTAGTGGGCTGCAAAGTGCATGGTCTTTTTCATGCGCCGAGTAGGAAGCTGGTAGCTGGTGTGGCCTGCGCACACGTATGCTACCTGGCAAGATATTTCTCTACAGATCTGCATCTCAATATCATATAATGTTCCACATAATGTCCCAAATTGGAACGTTGCTGCATGCATCTCTGCATATGTATGTATGTATGTAGACTAGAGTCTCCTGGCCAATGCTTACCGGTAATCACAGCTGACAAGACCCATTACCCACTGTTGCAGCAACAGATCCTGGCGTGTTCCACATTGCTGACCACCCCCCATCACCACCCTCGCCGAGGCCACCACCACCCTCACCCCCCCCACCCCTACCAACCAAGAAGCCACCACCAAAGTCACTCAAGTTGACCAGCCATCCCCCAGCAGCCAAGAAACCACCACCTCCCAAAGCCAAGCCATCACCACCTCCAAAGCCAAGCAGCAAAAATTGCAGTGTCGGCGGCCAGGCTCTAGACAGCAAGGGGCAGTGCGTGTGCTCCACCCAGGGAGCCAAGGTGCAGGAGGTGAAAAACAGCACCAAGAAAGAATGCGCCTGCCAGTTTGGTCAGGTTGTGAGGAAGGACAGCCAGGGCCACCAGGCATGTGAGTGCCCTGCCAAGGGCCAGGGGGTGGTCAAGGTTGGGGGTGAGGAGGTGTGTGCCTGCGCCATCCAGGGCCAGGTGGTGGTGAAGGGGCAGTGCCAGTGCAAGTCGGGCCAGGTGGTGAAGACAGTCAAGGGGGTGAAGCAGTGCGCCAAGAAGTGATGCTCTCGAGATCTAGTGAGCTGAGCACTCTGTTCCCTCTCATGAATTTTATTCTTTACAATAGCTTTGTTGGATGTTTAGCATCAAGCAGCACAATAAAACCCGTTCCTCCCTGATCTTTTCTTTTCTTTTCTTTTTCATGATCAACTTTTGGACCACCTTGTTGCTTCTATTCCTAGGTCAATGGACCATGGTTGTCTTGTCTCACGTCCCTTTCATGATCCTCATGAGGTTTTTACCATGATATTGCATGGTTACCAGAGTATTTTCCTTCCAGGGCCTCTGGATTGTTGGCTCATGGTCACCATGGTGTGCCACCGTGACACTGTGTACGGTACGCAGCTTTAATAACATAACATGATCATCGGTAATAATATTATGCTTTTTCCCCCTCTTATTTCCTAACTACGGCAACTCCCTCCCACAGCGAGTAGGTGTCCGGAAATCATTTATTTATTCCGGAAACTATTATAGCCTCACAAGGTCCTTCAGCTTCTGCCTGCTGGCCACCTTGTTTCAATACGTATGACGTACTACAATAGTATCCAGTGTCCTTTTCACTCAATGTTGCCTGCATAGTTCAGCTGTTGATATGCTAGCAGATGTTTGAACAGACTCTAATCAGTAGAATGAATCATTATGTATAAACTATTCAAATGTCAGCTACACCAGCAGTTCTCTCAGACTTTCAATGTCTCGAGACATTGAAATGCATCATCAACATATATCATGCAATAGAAAATCTACTGCCGCCGGTCGCACACAAGTTGTCCCGCCTGGATGGCTCCCTAGAAGCCAGGGCACCGTGGATCGTGAGGCAGCAAGTGCAGCTGGTTGCCGGATGTGGTGTGCCAACGCTGGCACACTGCGCAGCGCTGCACGTCAAAGTCTTCGCAGGCGCACTCCCGGCACACCACCCGCGTCCTTGCGGGAGGCTCCAACATCCTCAAAAACTGCACAAACCCCACCAGCTCGCCACAAAACGGCAGGTCAATCAGCTCTAGGCTCTGCACCCCACACAGCGCATCCAGGCCCTCAAAACCGCCCTCCCAGCTGCAGCCAGGCCCGATGGACAGGGATTGAAGCTGGGGGCAAGCCCTGTTGATGTGTTCCATGTGGCTGCTATCCACCTCCAAATTCACCAGGCTGAGATGAGTAAGATGCTCATACACCGCCTCCAGGGACGCATCAAACGGGCAGATGATGGGGGGGGCAATCTCTGAAATACGCCCAATCATATCTGTACTCTGGAGATCGAGGTGTCGCAGGGCGGTAAGCCCTGCCAGCGTGGGCATTGCTGACTCCCATGCGCCGCTGGTGGGGTTGGATCTGATGCGCTCCAAGTGGGGGCAGCTGGTGCACATGGCTATGAGCAGACCAGCGCTGTCCAAAAAGCACTCATTGTGGTTGGTGCCCACTATGTCAAGCTCTGTGAGGGCGGTGAGCCTGCAAAGGGAGGCGCACAGCTGGCTTCGGTGGATGTCGGCCATCCCTGCATCAGGGCCTGCACGCACAATAGAAGAAATAGGAATTTCATTTCTAGTGAAATAGGTGCGTAATTTAGTAGTATTGAAAAATAACCGCAACGAGGCAAGGTGCAAAGCATTCAGAAATACTAGTACCCTAAACCCTGCAACACGCAGTGAGCATGTGCACGCCACAGTGCCACCACCCTAAACCCTGTGGCCCACAGCGAGCAGGCTTTTGCGCACAGTGCGCCCATTCGCAGTCCAAGCAATACAAGCTACCATACACCATGCCGCCCCATTCCCTGGCTAACCCCCACAAGCTGCCATTTTCCAACCCACCAAAAAATCTCCACCTGTGGTCCGCCAGCTTGAGCACTTTGAGTTTTTTTAGCGCCGTGAGCGCCCCTCGGGCCACCGCCATGTCCCCGTCATTCTCACGCAGCGCCCGCGTCAGGTCCAGGCTTGTCAGGCATGTGAGTTGGCCAATGGAGGCGACAGCTGCGGCACCCATCTGCACCAAGGGGCACCATCTACATCAGGGTTTAGGGTTTAGGGTTTAAAGGTTTTGCGGTTGCGGCTCCTTGGGGCACCCCACCAGCCCGACTGGTGGTGGAACTGTGCGACACTGCCGGACCAGGCTGACACCCATGCGCACGAGCATAGACCGCTTGGCACGCATGGTGAAGGAGCTGGCAGTGGGTGTGAGAGTGTGCACAGATGTAACGCTTCCCAGCATTGCGTCATTGAGATGATTGGGCGAACTTCACATCCAGCCAGCGGACCGCCACGGTCGCACCACACAACTATCCATGGACACACATGCAGGTGTACATATTGAGGCCCTTGGGACGGTGAGGAGAGACGCCCCGCACAGCACGCCATCCACGCTGCCTTTGTGAAAGCCAGCAGCCTTGTACACACACTGGTGATATGCAACCCACCGCAGACCAATTGCAAATGGTTCCCCAGCTGCGGTGCCCCATATTGTCACATCTGCAGGAAATGAAATGAAGAATACATGGAAAAATTGGTGGATAATGGATGTTTAAACGTAGTGTATGTACGCACCCCCTTGTGCAGGTAGTGCAGGTTGAGGTCCCTGAGGGCTGTGAGGCGAGACACCCCGCACAGCACGCCATCCACAGTTGCCTGCGCAGGGTGCACAGACAGCCCCGGCAGGTGCAGCGCCTGCAGCCCTGCGAGGGACCACACGCCATCCAGACCACCACGCACGTTGCGCAGTCCTTTCATTTTGAGGCAGGTCAGCTGGGTCAGGGCGCTCAGGCCAAGCAGCACTGCACGCAGCAAGGACACCAGGTAAGGGGTCTGCAGTCAAAATAATAGTAGGGTGCCTGTAACAAAAGACATGTGCAGAAACACCTTCAGAACTGGTATACGCATTGCCCACAATATGTTTGCCAAGCTAAACCCTAAGCCCTAGACCCTAACTTTACACACAAGCGCACCCTTGTCTGAAATGGTCAGGCCTAACTGTCTATAATCGGCTGTCCCCTCCACTTTCAGCCGCTGTAGCGCAGCAAACTTGGCCAGCGCGGGTGTGAGGGGCACCGGGTGTGTGAGACGCATGCTGAGGCGAGTCAGTGCAGTCAGGGAGCGAGCCAGGGCCCTCAAGCAAGGCGCAGTCAGCTCATCCCCGGCACCAGCCAAGTCCAGCGCCTTGAGCCGCCTGCGCACCACACAACCAGCTTTAGGGTTTACAAGCAAGGTTAAAGGTCCACACCCCACTATAAAGTACCACACCAACAACTCTAGTATGGTTGAGCGACCCTCAAGGTTGCCAGTTGGTGGGCATATCCAGCAGGCTATATATGCCCACCGGGCTTTGTTGCTGGAATCCGCGCACTACTCCCAAGTCCAGCGATGTGAGCCCCAACAGAAATAGGTTGTGTGGTGGCCAGCCAGTGACACATACAAAATTAGCCAGTTACTGACGGGGATATATGACAGGTGAGAAATATATCAACCGTGTGCCCACCTCAACTTGTGCAGCTCTTGGAGCTCGTTTGTCTCCACACCCCAGGGCGCAGCATCCTTCAGGTCCAGGCTCTGCAGCTGGGGGAAGGACTTCGCCAGCTCAGTGGCATGGAGCCTGTTGGGCACCAGGTGCGTGGTAGTCTGCACCGTGGCCCTGCGCCACCGGCTACACACCATGTGCATTCTCCCTGGGCGCAGGCGACCTGCCACCTGCAAAACCAAGAAAGGGTAACCAAGCCCTCAACAGACTGCTGCTATATGCATGCAAGCACAGTGGCATTCTGGGAACGCTCGACAGGTCTACAGCACCCACAGATACTGCGGCTGTTTGGAGGCAGCAACAAACATACCTCAGCTAGCAGGTTCGGGTCCAGGTTGGCCCAGTCACAGACGGTGGATACTGGCTCCATGTTGGGAGGGGCATCTGCGTCAGCAGACACCATTGTGGGTCGGAAAACGAGGCTGCGACAAGGTGCGTCAGGCGCGGCGCAGTTTGTGCAACGAAGGTTCTCAAAGGCCGTCGCTGCTTTGGGCTGATGACTAGAAGGTTGCAAGGGTTATGGTGGTCCGCACAATGCAATGCATGCATATATATGTGCCGCATCCTGAGGCCCCGAGCCCAAGGCTTGTTAAACCCTAAATGAAACCCTAAAAAACAAGGGTTTGTAAATCTCCGGGAGCCATGCAAGATGCCTGCAACGAACACTGTCCTTGATACCACTTTACTTTCGTAAGAGGTACACCAACTATTACCGCATCCTGTTGTGCATGCTGGGCGTTGTCTTTCAATTCTCCAACTGTAGCACTCGTTAGCACATATCAAGATGCTGCTCGCAGCAGACAAACAGTGGCACTGACCATACACATATGCAAAGTGGCAGAACGGGAACAATATGGTTCAGGACTCTCCGAAGAAAAAACCCTCGCAAGAAGTGGACGTGCATCAGGACGTTGCTACTCTAGTGTCATGCCTGGTGAGTGCTCACGGGTGGCCAGTCCGAGCGTTGAATTGGGTTGCAGCAGGAAGGAGGAAAGAGTATGCAGGAAAATAGTTGTTGTTTTGAGCATCGAACTGGTGTTGGGCATCCACCGGAAGACTAGGTGTATCCTGAATAGTACCGATGCATATCAACCTTGGCACATGCACCCATGCCGTCGTATCCATGCATGGGTAGCGCTGAGTTGCAGCAGGAGGAAACAATCGTTTGCAACTAACCAGAGGTTGTTTTGGTCACCGTTTAAACGAAAGCCGGGCTCAACAGTTGCACCTTTGAACGCACAACACACCTCACCAGTAGGCACCCCTGGCCCCTATCCTGGAAACCTTCTGTCACTGGAAACATTCAGGTGACCTGTTTGTATATGAAGTATGTACCCTTGGTTGCCTGACGCAGAAAACTGGGTCTGGGCCACTCCCAAGGGTGGATGCTCTACTGGCGCTCTGGACATATGCCCTGGGGAGCCCTGAGCAAAGCCAGGAAGTGCTCGCTTCCGGTGCCTTGGCACCCTCGCTGGCTGTGTTGGAGAATGGCTCCTCGACGATGGCAGATAAGGCAGCTGCAATTGGTATGTCTGCTGGGTGAAAGTATGCCTGGGTGCAGAGTACAAAGCAACAGCCTGTAGTCTGATTATAAAACTGGCTTCAACCATGCAGGGTTGCTCAATGTGTTGAGCTCTTGTGACGAAAACAGAGTACAGATTGCCAGAGGGAAGGTGCAAGGGAGGCCTGGTGTTCCAATCATCATAAACCTTCTCAAGGACAAGCTGGAAACGATTTGCATCCCTGCAGCCAGTTTGCTGAGGCAAACCTCAGAGAATGCAGTTGCACGTTCCATAGTGGCGACCAACACCAAAGACCACTGGCGGGACACTGTTTCTGCCCTGGAGAATACGGTGCACAACACCGAGTACCAGACACAATTGTTCACGTTTCTGCACGGCGTATGCAGCGAGGTAAATCAGGACCATGGGTGCCCAGTCACAAAATATGTATCTTAATGGTTGTACGCCGTGACCCCCATGGTGATGCCCCCCTGCACTGCCTGCATTGGGATGCAAGCCCTATCACCCTGAAAATACCAAGTGTCAATATCATCTGATGCAGGTTGGGGTGCTCGACCAGCTTGCCAATGATGCCACAGTAGCTCATGCATTCTGCGCCATCACCAAAAGCAAGGCACCCACGATCATCAAGGTACGTATGTACAGCTAATGCTGCGGCGGGTGCTGCCCAGTAACTTGGCAATGCCATCCTTGCACTATTCTTGTCACGCACAAAAATGCTGGATTTTGGCGCAAGTATGGACTGCCATAATATTTCTGTCTTGGTAAACGTTAAAATTGTTAAAATTCATAGCAATGTAACAAGAAAACAAAGGTCTTCTCTGTGATCACTCAGTGGCACCTTCTTCAAGGACAGGCAGGGTACTGTAGCCCAATAATTGATGGCTGTTTTGCATTTCTATATTTTCCCCACGGCGTGCAGGCTGCCGTGGACCTAGTGAAGCGCATGCTGGAGGATGAACCACGCAGGCACCTGTTTTCACATCCAGCCCACATCCGGGCACTCACGGATCTGCTAGGGCCGCCACCAGCCAAGCTGCTGCAGTGGGAGCAGCACCAGCAGAGGCTGGTTGAGGCGGCTGCAAAGGTTGCACTCGACCAGGCAAACACAATGAGCTTGCTGGCTGACGCGTCTGGTGCTCAGCAGCGCAAGAACAGCACAGCAGTTGAGCGCAGGCCATCTGGGATGCGGCGGGGGTCCCATTTTGATGCCGCTGCAAAAGGTGTGAACACTTGTCAAGCAGAGATTAATTTCAACTTGCCGGTTTCCTTTTCCAAGAATAAATCAATATCACAAAATTGTTCAATTTCAGTGTGAATGAGGTAGCTACACAGAAATTACAGATTAACCATAAGCGTGCCTCAGATTTTGTGGTCATATTGACAGTTGACCTGCACCAATATGAATATATTTTGGGTGCATCAATCCCAGGCGTGTCTGATTTTGACTGTGCTATGACGGCATGTCATGTCTGGACTACTGGCTTTGCCTGGGGTCATCAGTACATTTTAAGGCCCACTCATATGCACAAAACCATCCCAAAGCTCACTACTTGGCTCATACGTTCAACGTCTTTGGGGATCATTTCTTTTTTGGGGTGCATTCAGATCTGTCCAAGGCTGCCAATAACATCTCTGATCAAGAATTGGAGCAGCTGTTGGTACAGCTAGATGTCAACATGCTGCGCAGGCTGTCAGTGGACGTGCGCCAAGGCAACAGGCATTCCACGGTACTAGGTAAGGCAATGTCATGGTTGTTGAACACTCTTGAAATTTTGAGGTGAGAGTTAGGTGAGAGGCTACTTATATGCATTGAACACTCAGTCCCCCTTGAGCACACCACAGTTGACAGCGCAGTCTTTTGTGGAATTCTTCCACAGAGTTGTTGTGTGTCCTCATGGCACAGCATGGGCAATGGAATGCACTCGGCAAAAATCCATGCATTTTTGCTCTGCTTTGCAGCATTGCAGAAGCTGGCGCAGAACAACATTGATGCGGATGGGAGCAGGCCACTGACTGCCCAGAGGCGCAACTTCTTGCCACCAGACAAACTGCAGCTGTCTCAAATCGAAGGACCTTTGAGCCGGGCATTGGCTGCCCTGGAAGGTAAGGACACACGTATTGAATAAATCGAGCATTCAGCATCAATATTCGCTAGGAGGGACACGCAATCTGCATTCAATGGAGTAATCTGTTCTAATAGGCCCATAAGAAACTGCAGCAAGCCTGCAGCAAACTGCAGCAAAACTGCAGCAAACAAAGATATACAACTAAAACCACAATGCACATATATTGCTTGCAGGGGACCAGCACACAGGTCCATCTGGTCCGCCCTCACTCGCCCAATGCTTCCTTGCCTACGGCTGGGATGTCCCGCTGGATGATGAGGTTCTGGGCCTTGCCGCCGCTTGCTTGCAGCTGCTGGCTAGCGCAGAGGACCCAGCTGTTGAGATGACCGAGCGGGCAGCTGCGCAGCGACTCACGGGTGTCCTTGCCACGGTATGCGGAAGACAGGATTGCATGGTGTGGGGCCAATGGTGGTGGGATGCATGCCACCTGTGGCATGCATTGAATTGGCATGACGTTCAAGCTTCCTTCATTTGCTGCACACAGTGGCCATAGCACACGTGTTCCCTGTAGATTCAATATCCATGTACCATAAGCGCTTGTTTCTGCACACACACACACACTTGCATACCATAGCTTCTATCTCTTGTTGCGTCAGGGCATTGTCACGCACTCACACAACCCTAAACCCCAAACCTTAAACCCTAATCCATATGATACAGGCCATGCAGAACGTGATGGCAGCAGCCAACAAGCCCAAGAGGCAAAGGAGCCCCAAAGGTGGCATGTCTCCCGACCCCATGTCCTCCCCTGACACCTCCCCTACCTCCCCTGCTGTACTGGGGACAGTGGGGTCCTCCCCTGGTGCGCCACCCTGTAAACCTAAACCGTATACAACACCACTGATGCAAATTGACTGAATTGGATGAACATCCAAAATCAAAGATGCTCTCGTCTGAAAGAAATAAATGCGATGTGAAAGCAACAACAGTGCAGCCACTGAGGGAAATTGTCATGAGATTAAATAGTTCATATGTGGACAAAATACCTAAGTAGGGCATGCTAGGCATATACTGTTTGACGCTCACCATTGGTGCTCTTACAGGTGGCAGCAAAAAGAAAGGGAGCCCCGGCAAGCGGCGTGCCCCCCCAATCGCCATTAAGGACCAGACGTTGGAGTCCCTGGTGCTGCACTGCACAGGTGCACTGCGCTTGCTGGCCACAGTGGACGAGGGCAACGCGTTCCACATTGCCCACCACGCAGAGGCCATGGGCCACCTGGTGCAGCTGGCGGAGCGCTGCGCCCGGGAGAAGATCAGGTTCAATGCACAGTCAATACTAGGTACGGCATCTCACTGACAAAAATACACCTTATTTCAGTCAATACTAGGTACGGCATCCCGCTGACCAAGGTACACCTTACATAAGTCAAAGGTCCGACAAATAAACACTTTGTTGATACGAAAATAGTAGACAGGAGGAATGCACTCTCTCTGACAACTCCTGATTCAGAGATCACCTGTTTAACAAACAGACTGGTATAAGTATTTATATGCATTTTCCTTGCTCTCATTGTCCAGCATGTGCCTGCAGAGAGCGTCTGCATGCTTAAAGAGAACCAGGAGGCGTTGTCCCAGCTGGATGCGCCTGTGCCCCCTGCCTACCTGCCGGTGTCCGCCATGGTGCACATGGAGCCCATGCTGCATGACACACTCAGGCGCCAGCATGGCCTCATGGCGCTGGAGCCGATTGGAACAGGCAAGGCCCGGGTTGATGCCATTGTTAATTACATAATCATGGTCATTGACAGTGAAGTGCTCTCCCTGCCTCAGGGCACCTAAGCTTTGATAACATGATTGAACATTATTCATGTGTGCCGTGAATATATAACAGGAGTTTTTGTTGCCTGGTTTCATGGTAGGGGAGGCAGGATGCAGAACCCCAGTACCTTTCTCATTGCTAAACGACGCGCATGTTCAAGGACAAGTTGTATAGGTAGGATATTTCCACTTTAAAATATGTTTGTTGCCTGCGCTGCAGAGCACCCAGCTAGCCGGCCTCAATCCGCCTGGCGCTCCGCCCGCGACCGCACAGCCAAGGCGCGCATTGGCACCAACGACACACAGCCATTGTCAAGCAACCCCAACTTAGGGCAGCTTCCAGGCCAGGTTTGCAACCACCCTAAACCCTGAACCCTAAAGATGGATTTTTGCACCCCAGCAGGAGCCAGCGGTCGACCCTAACCTCAAACCCTCAACCATGGTGCTGCCAAGCTTGCAGATATTCTATACCCTAAATCCTAAGTATAATGCTGCTTGCTCCCAGCCGCTCTAAACCCTAAACAACCACCCTAAACCCTCGAAATCTGGCCTCATCCCTGCACTTGGTTCTGCTTGCTGCCCAGGTCCGCAGGCCTGGTTCCCAGACCCGCGGCAATATCACCACCACCACCACCACCACCACCACCAGCGACAGTGAGATGCTGGCCCGCATGTCCTCTCAAAAGGTGCAATTTGCATCCACCGAAGGGCTGGAAGGGTATGCTGCGGCTGACGGCGCAGTGGGAGCGGATGATGCACACTTGCCCAGCGTGATGCGCCAGATGTCAGTGGCAGCTGGTGCCGGTGGGGAGCAGGAGCCAATGGCTGGTGGTGGGGACCGCAGGCAGAGCCAATTTGCGCGGAATCCCAGGCCAAGCGTGCTGAGACAGCCACAGTGATTGGGTTCAGGGCGCAGATGGCTAGCTGTTCACCGGAGTGGTGCATGGGAATTGAACTATTTGCAAGAGGGAGTCTTGCATGCGTGTATGCCAAGACAACGTTGTGGATATTTATACCATTGTACGTCTTGGGAAAGTGGAAACTGTACTGCCTAAAAAGTGGTTGTGCACACCTGGCAGGGGGTGGCCACTGCCACATCTGATCTATGAGGATGCCAAGCACTGCAAATACGCGTCACCGCCGGTTATTGCCTCCTTGTAATAACCCATGCTGTGCTGTGCGTCATGGTTGTTGTTGCACGCGCGGGGTGAGTTTGGAGTAGGCGCTCGTATTGTAAGCAGTGGACACGGGTGTAATGTTAACAGATAAACACGCCATGACCGCATTTCAAGTATTCAGAGCGATTTGGGCTGTCATGACAGGGAGCTCGAGGTGCACAGGGACAGCACACGTACGTTAAATTCTTGAGGGGGATTAGGGTTTGCTTTCTAGGGTATTGTTTTCAAGTTTGAAAAGGGTACCTGCCCGTTTTAACCTGCTGTAGGCCCCCCTGATATGCATGCACACACCCAAAAAAACGCATACCTTCAAAACTCTCTGGCACGCAGCCCAAAACAGTGTTTACAAAGAACCATTTGGACCTACACTGTAGGCTACAGCGCTGTCCTACGCAGTTCGCCACGTCCAGTACCACGTTGACTATTGAAGCAGTCAACCAACGCGCCCCACTATGGACCCATCGTCAAGCTTCCGTGGCTGGGCCAGTCTGGACTCGAACCTGCTGGCTGAGGTTCGATACTGCTGTCGCACGATGTGTGGATGCTGATGACCCCTGCATTCCCCGGATGCATGCCATTGGGTCAACAACTTATTCAAGATTGTATAAAGCACTATCGAAATCGTTGGTGCTTTGCAGGTGGCAGGCCACCTGCGCTGCTCAAGGAGTATGCACATGGTGTGCAGCCAGTGGCGTCGGGCCATGGCACAGGCTACAACCCACATGAAGCCACAAGAGCTCCATGCCGATGAGCTGGCAGCATCATTCCCCCAGCTACAGAGCCTGGACCTGAAGGACGCTGCGCGGGTGGGTGTGGACACAGGCGAGCTCCAAAAGCTGCAGAAATTGAGGTGGGTAACAGGGTTGGTCCTGTCAGTCCTTGTCTGACCACCACATAATCGGCACTGTTTGGCCTTGCGCTGCAGCAGTCACGTTGGGACCTGCCAGTGTCAGTATTATCCTGATACTGACTCAGTAAACGTGCCACTCCAGCTTTAGCACTGCTGGGTATAACGTCATACCGGTCCTGGAGCAAGGCTTCCCCAGTTTCAGTGGTGGCCAACCAGTCTTGCCTCTTGCCGCCGTGTTTTTACCCTAGCTATGAACCCTAACCCTGGTTGTTGTGGCACAGGCAGCTCAAGGCGCTGGATCTGTCTTTTGCGGGCGATGTGCTCACTGCGCCCTGCCTGAGGGCCTTTGCTCGCTCCCTCACTGCACTGACTCGCCTCACCATGCGCCTCACACACTCCGTGCCCCTCACACCCGCGCTGGCCAAGTTTCCTGCACTGCAGCGGCTGGAGGTGGGGGGGGCAGCCGAGTACAAATACATGGACCTCACCATGTCAGACAAAGCTGTGGTTGTCCTTCCAAGCACAGTTGGCACTTCTGTAACGCTATGTATATATCAAGATCTCGTCTTTTATGTCTCATCTAGTCACCACCAGTCGTTATACACAGGTCCAGCTAACGCCGGTCCCTTTGCTGCGTGCAGTGCTGCTTGGCCTGAGTGGCCTGACCCAGCTGACTTGCCTCAAGTTGAAGGGGCTGCGCAACGTGCGTACCGGTCTGGATGGCGTGTGGTCCCTCACAGGGCTGCAGGCGCTGCACCTGCCGGGACTGTCGGTGCACCCTGAGCAGGCAACTGTGGATGGCGTGCTGTGCGGGGTGTCCCGCCTCACAGCCCTCAGGGACCTCAACCTGCAATACCTGCGCAAGGGGGTGCGTACTACATTTCACTATCACCTTTTTCAGCTGCTTGAATGCAAGGTTTTGTTGCTGTCGCCCTGACAGTGAAGTGACAGGTGCAACATTTGAAAGCTTGGCTGTGCATGGTAGACAGGCAACTTCCATGTGTGCTACCAGGGGTGTTAATATATAAACCACGAATTGCCAGCTCGTGGTTTATATATTAAACCACGAGCTGGTTAAATATATTAACTCCCCTGGTGCTACTGGGTGAGCACCAATTGCCAGCTCCAATGTACTGTGCATAGCTTGACTTGCATCCTGTGGCCAATTGTTGTAAGAGTAGGCAGCAACTGTTGCAACATCCGCACCAATCCAGTTACGTGGGGTGTCCCTGGTTTCACCCTTTGTGCCTTGGAGCGTAATTCGTTGGGAGAACTTTGTCCTTTGCGCCCCTCGTGCGGTTCTAAACCAGATGCGCCCTGTTGCAGATGGGTGCCGCAGCAGTCGCCTCCATTGGCCACCTCACCTGCCTGACCAGCCTGGACCTGTCAAGGGCACTGTGTGAAGCTGGCGGAGACATTGCGGTGGCCCGGGGGGGCCTCACAGCACTCACAAACCTCAGAGTCCTCAGGCTAGCCGACCACAGGTGGCAGTTCTGGAATGTCCAAGGTGCGGTGGGGCAAGTGTGCTTGAATGCTCCTTGTGAGAGTAGGGACAAGGGCAATAAGATAAGAATAGGTCCTATTATTACCTTATTACCCTTAATAGGGATCACACTCTGAAGGGTTCAAGGTTTCCGGGTCGGTGCCAAGGGCTGCCTACATGGCATACATGTCAAATGCACCTTGGTCTCAGGTGCTGGTCAGCATGTACATGGCCAGAGCATGCGGCAATTGCAATGCATCTGCAATGTCCAATTATGCCTAGAGCTTCTTAGCCCACCTCGCTTTGCACCCTTCAGCTGCGTTGGAACTGCTGGCTCAGAGGTTAACGTTTGGCGCCATGTGCGCAGGCCTGGCTTGCGCAAGGCATGTAGGGCAGACCGCTGACATCGGCGCTGTTGTGCTGAAGGGGCATTCGGTCACTCGGGCTTGCCCTTTTTGGCATGTTGCTGATTGCAGTGGTGTGGGTGGGTGCATGCAGGGGCCCACAACTTTGATCCAGCGTTTCGCGACATCGAGCGGGGCCGGCTGTGCACCTCCCTTGTCAGGCTCACTGCCCTCACAGAGATTGACATAGTGGCAACCAACCACAACGAGTGCTTTGTGGACACTGCTGGACTGATGCAAGCCATGTGCGCCAGCTATCCCCACTTGGAGCGCATCAGAATCAACACCAGCAGTGGCGAACGGGGGTCAGCAATGCCCGCATTGGCAGGGCTCGCTGCACTGAGGGACCTCACGGTCCAGGGTACAGAGGTTATCGGAACCCTGGCAGGAGGTCTCTCCCGGGGGTCCTGTCCATTTGATGCTTCCCTGGAGGCGGTGTGTGGGCACCTCACCCACCTCAGCCTGGTGAACCTGGAGGTGAACAGCAGCCACATGGAACACATCAACAGGGCTTGCCCAGTGCTTCAATCCCTGTCCATCGGGCCTGGCTGCATCTGGGAGGGAGATTTTGAGGGCTTGAATGCGCTGCGTGGGGTGCAGAGCCTGGAGCTGATTGACATGCCATTTGCCGGTGAGCTGGTGGGGTTTGTGCAGTTTTTGAGGTTGCTGGAGCCGCCTGCGAGGACGCGTGTGATGTGCCGGGAGTGCGCCTGCGATGACTTTGATGTGCAGCGATGCAGTGAATGCCAGCGCTGGCACACCTCATCCAGCAACCAGCTGCACTTGCTGCCTCACGATCCGCTGTGCCCTGGCTTCTAGGGCCCCCACCCAGCCAGGTTTGGTACCAAACGGTTGCGGGTGTGTTGTACGTTGATGGTATTGTAGGGCCCCCATTCAGGTGGGTTTCAGAAAGTACCCATACTTCTGGCTATGCTGTTGCAGTATCCATTTTCAAAACAGTGGGTCCATATTGTTATTGTTTGCATGCAATTGTCACTTTGTAATTGGCATGCAGAGGTTGAAAATTGAACCAGGGCCCCTGGATGAGTGCTTTTTTATGCCTAGTACATAAGCGTAAACTGGTGCGGGTTAGGCATAGGTCATCGGGGTGTTGGGCATTGGACTGTAAGGCATTTCCATGTCCCTCAAGCTGCATACTGTCTCACTGGTCCACTCATAAAACAGTGCCCACAGTTGTGGCTGTGCTGTACAATGGCATCGTGTTTTGCACATTATTTCCCTTGTCAAATCATACAGCCGTGGCGGGCATGGAGGCGCCAGGTTGATGCCCAGATAGCATGTTGTTGCAATCTGAGAGAAAGAGTGCAGATGAGGTGGCACTGCCTAATTTTAAATTTGAACCCTTAGCTTTTTGTTGGCTGCTGATTAGGGTTTTGACATGGGTTTAGGGTTGACGCTCGGACTCCGATCGGTGCATGAGCCCTCGTGATCACGACTGGTTTCGGACCAGGTACAAGGAACGTGTGACTTGGACGTTGGTTAAAAGTGACCAGCTACTTCGCTTCTTTATACATCTAAGGACATTGCAGTCCAAACTTCGAAAGTTTCACTCCTCTGGGACCATCCACGCATTCGTGACGTTCAGAGAGTCTTTCTCAGAAGTCAGTGACCGAGACGTTTAACCTCTCGGCAAGCCCTCCAACGGTGACGTCCAACGCAGGCTCCCACTTTCGATATGGAACACGCTCCCAGCTTCCGTGGCTGGGCCAACCTGGACCCAAACCTGCTGGCTGAGGTATTGCTAACGGCTACTGGGACGCTCGCCAGTGTGACACAGCGTGAATGTTGCAGCCTGGATGCCACCAGTATGCTCACAGCGCATAGGACCGACCAAACCGTTGGTGCTTTGCAGGTGGCAGGCCACCTGCGCTGCTCGAAGAACATGCATATGGTATGCAGCCAGTGGCGCGGAGCCATTGCACAGGCTACAACGCACCTGGTGCCCACAAGGCTCCATGCAGATGTGCTGGCAAGATCCTTCCCCCAGCTGCAGAGCCTGGACCTGAAGGATGCTGCGCCTTTGGGTGTAGACATAGGAGAGGTCCGTAAGCTGCAGAAATTGAGGTGGGTGAATTTGGTCAGTGCTGGCAGACCACCATAAACTTCCTTTGCTTGCAGTGCTGTCAGTTGGACCTGTGAGGATGAATAGGTGCCCCCTTTTGTTGCCAGGTTGCATTCATCTCAGTTCAAAATTTTTAGAGCTTGTAAAACCGTTATACAATGTGGCGCCAGTGCGAGTGTAGACCCTAAACCTTAGCAATATACCTTAGCAATATACCGGGGTCCCTAAACGTTTAACCTGGTTGTTGTTGTGCACAGGCAGCTGAGGGCGCTGGATCTGTCTGAAGCTGGGGATCTGTTGACCGCGCCATGCTTGAAGACCCTGGCTCGTTCCCTGACTGCATTGACTCGCCTCTCCATGCGCCTCACACACTCAGTGCCGCTCACACCTGCGCTGGCCAAGTTTACTGCGCTGCAGCGCCTGGAAGTGGGAGGTGCAGCCCAGTACGAATACATGGACCTCACCATCTCAGACAAAGGTGAGCTCCTGTACTTTCTTACTTTTCAGGCGTCACGGGTGGTGATACGATATGTATGTAACTTTATGAAAATTACCAAAAGTTGATATTATCCTTGACAAATAATTTACTTCGTTTAGTCTCTTATGCATATCTGTATGCAACAAGATGTTATCTTGCAGCATCTCATCTCGAGCAAGTAATATTGATACGCAGGTCCAGCTAACACCAGGTTTCTGCTGCATGCAGTGCTGCTTGGCCTGAGCACCCTGACCCAGCTGACTTGCCTCGCGCTGAAGGGGCTGCACAACGTGCATGGTGGTCTGGATGGCGTGTGGTCCCTCACAGGGCTGCAGGCGCTGCACCTGCCGGGACTGTCAGTGCACCCTGTGCAGGCGACTGTGGATGGCGTGCTGTGCGGGGTGTCCCGCCTCACAGCCCTCAGGGACCTCAACCTGCAATACCTGCACAAGGGGGTGCGTACAGACGCTAATTTGAAATTCCATTATTTACCACCTTTTTTCATGCATTTCTTGTTTTTTGTTTTGTTTTGGGAATGCACCTGTTGCGTGTGGCACAATGGTGGCAGAGCAATTTGCGGCCGTACATGAACATGCTATGTAATTTTTCCATTGTGACTGTGTTGCCTTGGTGCAGATGGTTGTTGGAGCAATGGCCTCCATTCGCCAACTGAACCCTAAACCCTACTTTGGCCCCTGATGCAGATGGGGGCTCCAGCGGTTGCCTCCATTGGCCACCTCACCTGCCTGACCAGCCTGGACCTGTCAAGGGCGCTGCGTGAAGATGGTGGAGACATTGCGGTGGCCAGGGGGGCCCTTACAGCACTCACAAACCTCAAAGTGCTCAAGCTGGCCGACCACAGATGGGGTTTTTGGAATCACCAAGGTGGGACGGGGCTGTGTATGATCATGCTCTTCATACATGTTTAGAATCTGCTCAAGGTGGCAGGCCGGGTTCGGAGACCTCCTGTGGGAGGCCGAGGCTGCTGCTGGAAGCAAGGCGAGGATGCCCCCAGATTAGGGCTGCCATATTTGTAAAATCTAACCTTTAGCCTATTTGCATCGCTGATTGCTGTGGTGGGCGCATACAGGGCCTGATGGAGAGGTTGATGTAGAGGTTACCGATTTCCACCGCAACCAGCTGTGCACCTCCCTTGTCAGGCTCACTGCCCTCACAGAGCTTGACATCGTGGCCACCAACCACAACGACTTTTTAGTGAGCGCCGGACTGCTGGCAGCCATGTGCACCAGCTGCCCTCACCTGCAGCGCATCAGGAGCAACACCATTTACCCTATGGATGATTTGACAATGGGAGCCTTGGCAAGGCTGTCTGCACTGCAAAGTCTCACTTTGCAGGGCACAGATCTGCTTGGGGATGTTAGACAGTTTCTGGCACCCAGCTCCTGCCCGATTGATGCGTCGGTAGAGGCAGTGTTTGAACACCTCACCCATCTCAGCCTGGTAAATTTGCAAGTGAACAGCAGTCACATGGAGCACATCAACAGGGCATGCCCGCAGCTTCAGTCTCTGTCATTCGGGCCTGGCTGCATCTGGGAGGGAGATTTTGAGGGCCTTGATGTGCTGCGTGGGGTGCAGAGCTTGGAGCTCATTGACCTGCCGCTTTGTGGCGAGCTGGTGGATTATGTACAGTTTCTGAAGATGCTGGAGCCGCCTGCGAGGACGCGGGTGGTGTGCCTGGGGGGCAACTGCGAAGACTTTGATGTGCAGCGCTGCGCAGTGTGCCAGCGTTGGCACACCTCATCCAGCAGCCAGCTGCACTTGCTGCCTCACGATCCACGGTGCCCTGGCGTCTAGGGCCCTGGGCCCCACCCAGCCGGGGTGGGTTTTAAATGGTTGCGGGTGTGTTGTACATTATTGTTTTTGCAGGCCCCCATTCAGGCGGGTTCCAAATAGTACCCATACGTCTGACTTTGCTTCCAGTTTCCACTTTCAACAGTGTCACAGTGAGTCCACAACGTTGTTGTTTTTGCACTTGTCACAAAGTTTGTCGTTGGTTGCCAACGACAAACTTTGTGTATACCGTATACACATAGTGCTTGGGCTATAAGGCATGCTTTGATCGTTTTCTAATAAAACGTGAACGTGCACTGGCAGTGGAATGCTTCTCCATTACTGGTCAAGCAGTACTTATATAAGGCGGAATACTTATATATTCCGCCTTATAGGAATACTCGGTGAGCGCGCTCGTATTCCTATAATCCTTAAAAGCCAACTGTGCAATGATAATATGATGTTTCTTTATTCTTGTCACCATGAATACTATATGTCTCAGACTTAAGGACCTATTGGTCATTCTCATAAAATGCATCATATGCTTTCTATCACTATAGTATTCTTGTTGCCTAAACAGATGGGTTACCTATACAGTATAAGTAAATGGTCAAGCAAAACCTTGCAAACAAAGCAGAAGAAGTCATTGTGGCACACAGTGTGTCACCTTGCAGAAGGATAAATGAGACTGATTATCTTGTTCACCAGCAACATCTGCCTAACGCATGTGCTAGGACAGCATACATGCTAGTGCACGCGCAATACAGGCAATGCCGCACATTAGAAAAAGTGAAAAGGAGAGAAGGTTAGCTAGCAAATCGACGCCTCCGGATCCACCAAAAGGTTGATACCACGCTGAGCTCTTATGGTGTCAGGTCCCATGCTTGCAAATGTCACTGCATGGCCAATGATGTAGGGAAAGCTCAGGTCAATCCGAAAGTTGATGACATAGAACAACATGAGTAAGGGCAAAATGCCATAATGGTCTCTATGTAGTCTCAGTCCACTTTCCCTCGCACGTGCTGCCCCCCCGACAGCTCCTTGACCAGCTTCAGACACGAGGTGTACATCTGAGCAACCTTGTCCTCCTCCATCTCCTCTCTACTCCTAGGGACTTTGTGCTCCTCTACTGCGGCAAACAAAATGTACAAATATGTAAGTGAAAGAAAAAAAATTAAAAACTTCAAGAAAAAAACTTAAAAACAGAAAATTAAGCCCATGACGGCTGGGAATGCCTTTATGTTCATTTTGTTTTAGGTTTACTTGTAAATAGGTTACAAAACGGTACATTTGACCAGCCTGTCCTTGAACAGGCACCATTATAAAGACCAGGAGGTAGCAAGTTGGTCCATCACAATAATACTACACAAGCCGATCTTCAAATGCCTTTCTTGCAATTGTGTTTAGTGGTCATTACCTTCTGCAGTGCCATCAACCCCCGCTCCAGATACTGACTGCGTGCCAGATTGCTGAAGCGCTGCAGCCGATTGGGTTTGGCTGTTCCCAGGTGCAGCCGTTCCATTTCCAACGTCAACCCCATTCTGAGCCACAGCTGTGGACTTGCCCTCCTGGTTGCTAGCTGCAACTCTGCGCGCCAGAGCGGCACGCACCTGCTGGCCAACTGCCTTGAGCGCACCATCGACTGTGGCACCAAAACTCAACCTGCAGACAAACACAACCGGAGGATTTAAACGAACAAACAAACAAAAGGAGGATTTATACAGTACACGATCAACATCCACACAACCAGGACCCATCAACAGGGTAATCATGGGCTCTTGATGACACATTAAACCAACTTGAATGCAGTGCTAAATGCAGCAACACCAATCCCTTGCAATTTTCAACCTTGTGAGCAGTTGTGGTCAGTTGCAAAACAAATGCAAAAGAACCACAGAAGCAGGGCTTCTGGTATGCATTACCTGCCACCAGAGGCTTTCCTCACATCCACCATCAGCTTGAGCATCCAGTACAGCTGCGTGACCCGCTCATGCTGCGAGCCCTTTGGGCTCAGCAACGCTACCATGCGGGCTGTGCTCTGGGCGGTAGCAGCGGGCTGCGCCGAGAATGGGTTGAGCAAGAATGCCCACAGCGCTCCGTGGCATTCCAACAGGCCCCCTGGCTGGAAATCGGGCGCTTGCAGGCGGGATTGCACTGTGGGCACGGCCGACACCCACTTGCAGGCAAAGCTTGATGCCGCACAGGCCAGCAGCAATGTGCGCCTGCATTGCACATGGAACTGATTGCCAGCTGTACTGTGCAGCACCTTTGAAAATATCGATGTCGAAATGTGACATAGACAACTGAACCACCCTCTAAATGCATGCACGCAACCACGTAAACGATTCCCGTTCATTTGGGCTACTTTTATGACCAGTCAAGGGGTATCATAATAGTCAGGGAGAGGAACGGCATATGCCAACATCCGTCAACCTTGACAACGGTTTGTCAAGCCCTGTGTCCTGAATTGGGTAAGTTACGCCCAGCAATGCTAACCTGACCTTTTTTAATGCACGTTCCTAACAACGAGAACATATGGCCTATCGTGTTTTAGAACACAGTACGTGCAAAATGATGGTGAGCATGCAGCCTCACCTGCCCAGCTCATACACTGGCTCACACCCATGCTCCCCAAACAGCGTCACCATGGATCGAAGCAAGCCCGCCTGGGACAGAGCCTTGCCTGTATCCACGTTGCCTGGAGCCTGCATGATGAAGAACAGCAGAATGGCAGACAGCGCCTGCACGTCTGCTGCAACAGGCCCCTCTACGCCTCCACCACCCTTCTTGGTGGCCATTGAAGTGCAGAGCTCGAGGGCGGTTGCTAGCACTGGCAGTAGGTGTGAGTGGAGGTGCTGCCACAGCTTGGCCTGGGCGCTGGGTTGCTGTAATTGACCTGGAAAAGGAGGAGCACAAAAGGTCTTGTTGACACCCAGCAAAATAATACCTGTTCTCAATATTCCATGCAAACAGCACCCTTTTCCCACCATGATATGCAGAATGGCCCAAATGGATAGTCGCACACATCTCCATACATGTAAATCCCCATGTGACACTCTACCACAGACTACCTGCTCCATCAAATGCAGCCTGTCAATAGCCTGATGCCTAAGTCACTAAAGGTGTAGTACCTGCCAGTGTTGCTGTGAAACCCAGGAGCAATTGAGCGCTCTCCAGGTACTGCTCCTTGGCACCTTTACCCCCTGCAGGGCCCTCAGAAATCTCCCGCAAACCTGGCGGAGGCAAAACCATTGTCACATAAGCCTGGTAAGAGTCGGCATGGCGCAAGGCAATTGCCAACACTTGGTACTGCCAGCGCAGAATGCGGCCGGTTATTGGCACAACGCAAGATGGAATTATTCCCTCAACCGATTGCAACGTCTGACGCTTTCTCTGGCATTGCAAGTGCACTAGCACGACAGGCTCGTAACTTAAACTTTTAAGTCTTTTCGATGTCAAATTAAGAACGATGTTTCACCACTTCAATGCCATGCAGCCTGGCGACTCACCCAAAGCATCCCATGTGTCCCGCAGCTGGCCCATTTCTGCAGGGCTGGCTGTCATTCGGTCTGTTGCCAGAGAAATGTAGGCCAGGAGCAGGGCCTGCAGGTCACTGCTGTGCGCATGTGATCGAAGCAGCTGCATGCACTGGTTGACGTGGCGCATGACCCGCTCCTGTTGCCAGGTATCGTCGTTTGAAAGCAGGTGGTATTGTATGTGCTTTGACAGGGCATCCAGCTTGACCTGCGCACGTGGAACATGCATTGACTCTAGAAGGTTATGTGGCAAACTACAGGTCTCTAAGTTAGTGCATCTGGTGCATTGCCTTGGCCACAAGAAAATAATGCACCTCAGTCCTCGATGTGAACAGCCTTGGTATGGGGAACAACAGATTGGAGGGTTGCATGAATTCTACACCTTCAAGCGCTCCCATTTATATGGCTTCACCATGACCTTGGCCCCAGGCACAGGCAAGTCCACTCGCCCAGAGGTGGATGGCAGCTCCATGTCCTCGTATGCTGTGCCATCATCGTCTTGCTGCACATGGCGCATGAGCAGTTGGTGCAACGTGCGTGGAAATGCCTATAGGCATGGTGCGGCATTGCATGGATGTGGCTGATCGCATGCATCCCGACAGTAGATGCCCACACGGAGCCATGGCCACCAACATGCATACACAGCCATGTATATCTTGTGTCCCCGCATCCATCAACCATGTCCCCCTTGCCCCGAAAATTTTCCAGGCATGTCAATTGCCTGGAGAATCCTGTGACTGCAATCCCAATAGCTTGGCGTTAGTCAGCCATGCAAGTGCGCACACCTGGTCAGAAAAGCGCTCCTGCTCCCATGATGCCGCCATCCCAGCGCCATCCTCATCCCTCAAACCCTGCCCCAGCTGCTGGAATGATTGCACATAGTCTTCCACACTAGAAGTTGCATCATCCGCGGGAGGGTTGTACCTGTGCATGAAATGCTAATTATTTCTAATTGTTTTTTTTTACATTTATGCCTGGAGTGCACGCTTTGTACTGTGCAATGGATTTACCAACAGTGACCAGTCACCATGTGTCACCACGTGTGCAGAGTGCCTTGCTTTCATCAGCAGTGTGCATTAGCTTTTGGATGCAATCCTGCTTGGCCTCACCTGCCGAGTTGCTTGTATGCGTCTTCATTTGGAAGGGACAGTAGCTCACCCGGCACTTTGACAAGGGCCGCTGCCAGTACCGACTGACATGCAGACTGATAACCTGCAGCAAAGCAGGCAACCCGTGGGGCGGCTGTGTGCTGGTGCCCTTGGTTTCTAGGAACTCAAAAATTCTCATATTCAAATACAGTATTCGGCCTGCCAAGATAGATGGGGGTGGCGCAAGGTGTGCAGGATGGATGCTACTGTGGCTGTACTGCGGAAATGCATGTCACTTCGTCCAACCATGTCCAACCATTAGGTGGAGGAAGGAACACACCCCAGTGCATATGCGGCGGTGAGGCGGTCGGGAACGCACCTGCGTCACTGCTTTGTGCGCCCAAGCACAGGTTTTCAAGCAGCCTAGCGGTCAGAGGAAATTTCCTCTTCTTCCCTTTCTCGGCAGGCTTCCACAGCTCGCTTGCCAGTGCATCCAGATCACTGGCCGAGGCATCCTGGCAGGCAAAACCACATGTGGTTTAGGGCAAGGTGCAGATGCCGGACACCTCGGTTCATAGCTTCCAACAGCAGTACAAGTGGTATGCATGACAACATTATACTGGTGCAGATAATTTTGTGTGCATGCAAGCTCTATACCCAACTAATCCGTATGCATGCATATGCACATATATATGCATGCAAGCAATAGATTAAGCTAAACCACTACACCGGCGGCGAAGACGATGTCAATATCCTATGCAAGTTGCCTACCGGGAAGTCATACTGTAACTTGTCGTAGCACGACGCCGCGGTCACTGTGGCGGGCTGCGAGGCTGGGGAACGTTGTGCGTCTTCCAACGCAACGATCAGTTTTGCTGCGAAGCTGTCACTAGTCGTGGGCTCCTTCGCTTTGGGTGACTGAAAGCCTGGCTTTCTCACTGGCTTGATGTTCAGGAGGTCTTCGTATGGGTTCTCAGACGGCTGCATGGTGTGATGAACATGCCAGATGCATGCATTGCTTTTCAACCTCCAGACAGGCGATCCTTGCCGATCCCGACGAGTCCACAAACCAGGTTCCACCCCTTCAGGTAATAATTCGTAGGTCGTGAGAACTAGACGATAGGACAGAAACTCAGAGGCCTTGTATGTCGGTGCAGTGATGGATCTAGCAAGGCCCGTCGCCTTCACCTGAAACAGGATAGAATCAGGGCAGAGTGCACGCGTATTTGTATGTATCCACGCACACAACTAGCTTTAGTATGCGCTGATCCTTGTTAGCGGGTGCATATGGGCGTGGATCCATCGATAGGCTTTGGCAATGAGAGTAACCCTAGACCCTAGCTCTCGACCCTCCCACTCACCTTGGCAGTGCCGGCGCACCTGCGGACCAACGATAACAGCTCCACACAAGCTCATGGGCGGTCAATCCATTATTCAGGGCTTGAACCCTTGTCAGGAAACCGGTTTCCAGTCTTACTCGCTGCCCTGAAAACTTCAAGAGTTGGCTGCGTATAGTGTACCGTGGCCAACCCAGTTTAAGCAGAACATTAGCGAACGCGCTTTGTTCTCCTTCCCCCAACACGCCCATTTTCGTTTCTTTTAAGTTACGTCGTATCAACACAAGGACCTATATATCCGTGCCAACTGCTCTAAGCCGCCTTGGCCTTGACCATCTGGGCCCACCTGGACCGTGCCGTGACAGCAGATCATATCAATATCATATCTCAGGCCTTCATTGATAGCCAGCGTAGACTCAAAAACCACCCAATATGACGAGCTTTTCGGACATCATCAAGATCCTGTTCCCATTCAGTAAGTGCCACATATTTCTGCCCGGCATCGTGATTAATACAACGCCACACGGTTTGCGTAGTGAAGCCTAGCCTTTCCATCCCCTGCAACTTGTATGATTTGGGTGGTACTGCGATACTGCAATCCAACAAAACTCCCTTTGTCTCCATAGGTTGGTGCTTAGGCACTAAGAGCGATGACGACAACGCCAAGCCAAGGCAGGGCACTCCACTCACTGCAGCCCAGGGGACGGTTGCAGCAGCCACTCAGGGAACGTCAGCTGTCACCCCAGCAGACAGCCATAAAGCAGCGCCAACGGTAGCCCAAAGCACTGCCCCGCAGGAGCCTGAGGCACTTGTTGTGCAGCCGCTCTCACAGCCCAAGCAGCGCACCGCCAGCCAGGAAACAGAAGCCCCAGTTGTGGCCCAGATGGAGCAGGTACCCGCACCAGAGTTACCAGAGCCAGAAGTTCCTGAGCCAATCGAGGTGCCTGTGGCGATACCTGCGCCAGAGCCAGTGGCTGTACAGGCGCAGGCTGACCCCGAACCAGCCCAGGAGGTGGTGGAGCCACCCGTGCCCGAGGTTGCGTCCGAGGCCATCGCAGCCGCTCAGCGCATGGACTCCCAGCCAACCCCCGAGGAGATCCCCGCGCCAGAGCCGATGCCGGAAGCACAGCCGGAACCACAAGCTGCACCTGCGCCAGTTGCTGAGCCCGAGACTGCTGAAGCTCCTGGGGCACCATCAGCACCCCAGGTGGAGGACAGCGTTTCGACTGAGGCCAGTGCAAGTGCAGAGCAGCCCGCTGCCCAAGCAGCCAAGAAGCAGCCCCAGCAGAAGAGGAGCAACAGCAAGAAGGGGAAGAAGAAGGGCAAGCGCTGAAGGGTTTGGGGTTGAAACCCTGAACCCTAAAGGGGTGGTCAAGGGCCGTAGTATCCATGGCCTGGGTCCCTCAACTGTTGACAACGAAGATCCTGAGGAGGTATTGCATCAGCAGGGTGTTGAGAGTTGGATGGAACATCGAGTAGCTTTTCAAGTGGGGTCAATATATTAGCCCCTCTACTTTATCATTTAAAAAACGCTTGTGTCCTGGCCAGCCATATTATTATTACAGGGCCGCATTGCATTGTGGCTGCTGGACCGATGGTGCTTTTCCTTTAATACCCATTTGGGATATTTATTCAAAGCCATGCCAGTGCGCCCTACCATTAAAGGCACTCGAAGGATTTTGCTTTGCGCACCTGTCCAGGATTTTGCTTTGCGCACCTGTCCCTAGCTGTGCAACATACGTTCTTTATGACACCTATCCTGTATCGCAACCGGTTTGAGTATGACAGAAAGTATCAGTACCACACCCAGTTATGAGTCTGTGCCTTGCTTGCCTCCCACCCAAGGTACACAACTATGCACAAGTTGATGAAGTTTCTCAGCTGACCGCCAGCTGTGGGGACTGTTCCTTTTCCAACCTGTAACTACGGTCACCGGCTGCCTTTGACCAGACTGAACACGATGACTGATCCTTCAGGCTTGTGGGAAAGGATCAGGCCATTGGATAAGCTGACCATAAAAGTGGTGGTAGATAACGAGTCCGACGGCCTGTCCTCAGCTT
Source organism: Heterotrichella gracilis (assembly GCA_032358255.1). Taxonomy (NCBI): domain Eukaryota; class Xanthophyceae; order Tribonematales; family Xanthonemataceae; genus Heterotrichella; species Heterotrichella gracilis. The sequence continues at coordinate 140,121 of JAULBX010031260.1, forward strand.
GTAGGTGTTGTGGTGAGGACGTTGGAGTCAGCTACGCCTCTGAATTCACCAAGCTGGCATTATCTGGGCAGCCGCTGGACTTTGACAGGGTTTGTCAAGCTGCACATGGCTTGTCCCTCCTGTTGGTTGCTGAAGCTGGGGGTGTCAAGCACACTCTGCTGTTCGACACCGGACCCACAAGGGAAATATGGAGGAGGAACGCTGAGGTGCTTGGCATAGCGTGCCAAGACATCGAGGCGGTGATGCTGAGCCACTGGTGAGGCATGCCTGCATGCGTTTTGAAAACGCATGGAAACCCACCGCCTGCACATGCGTTTTGGCTAACTGCAAGAGCTTGGATGTCCCGATGTTTACCCGTGAAAACATGGGATTTAGCAAATAACCAAGGCGAGTACCCGACCATTGCACATGCATGCAACTGCACATTGTAAAATGCATGCATGCATGTGCGCCTTGCGTCTTTTAAACCTGTACGCCAGCAGACCAGCAAGTGCATCAATACCTGCCACCATAATGTCAGTTTAGCTGCCGGCATGCAGGCATGTGGATCACAGCTGTGGCTTACCCACCGTGCTGGAGATGGCATGCAAGGACACATCGGCTACAGTGGTGGTTGACCTCCCTATCAACCACCCCGCCAACCGAGGGGTCAGGTTGGGTCCCAGCAACGTTTGGCCCTTTGGTGAAGTGGGTACCACCACCCCATTTCATCACCTTTACAGAGTGGCCTGTAACAGTCCTGTGGTATAGTGCGTCTGCGCAAACCCTGATGATACTAGGGTGACCAGGTAACCTAATCCCCGCCAGGCGCTGCATCGAACAGGTGTCATGGCACAGCTACCAAAGTTGTTTGCCTCTTAGGACAGTAAAATGGCGCCGAATTACAAGCACCAACCGTCTCTGTTCCACCCTAAACCCTAACACCCGCAGGACCCTACTCTCCAGGAGCTGCGGGACACTGGTGCAGACATACGCCAGGACCCCACACCACACCTGCTGCTGGATGAGTGCTTCTACGTCAGCGGCCTCATCCCACGCATCACTGATTTCGAGACGGGGATGTCGCAGCACTGCAGCAAATGGGTATGTGCGCAAGGAGGAAGGGTGTTGGACTGCCTGGCATAAACCACATGAATGTCTGCGGAAATTGCGTTAAACCGCTTCCATTATGTAATCACATATAATGGAGCTGATGGGGTAATGGGGATGAGAGGTGGCACTAGGGGGTTGGGGAGAGTGGGGAGGGGATGTGGGGAGCGGCCGGAGATGCAAGGCACAAGATTGATGAGGATTGAGTATGCATGTAATGGGCGCCGCTGGTGACGATGACAGCACGCATCAACATGAAACAGAGTTATGTCTTGTTTCCCCCTGGCATGCAGCTCCTGCCGCAAAAATTGCACTTAGCTAAACGTTACGCCAGCATAGCACCGCGCTGACTATGCTCCTCCTAAGTGTGTGCCCTCGGGATTGCAGGAGGCTGGTGGGGACTGGGAGTCTGACCCGCACATCATGGAGGAGCGCTACCTGGCTGTCCTGGTGAAGGGTAAGCAAGTACCCTAAATCCTAAACCCTAAACCCTAAATCCTAAATCCTAAATCCTAAACCCAAAACATCATGGAAGAAAGCTACCTGGCTGCCCTGGTGAAGGGTAAGCAAGTACCTCAATGGGCACATGCTTTGACAGTGATTGCAATGGCTGTGGAATGCCATTACCTGGCCTCCAATGACAGGCATATTACAACAAGCATGCATCGAGGCATCGGTGATTGCTACACGCCAAAAGGCACGTGTTAATCCAAGTTGTCCAAGCGCCCTGCATTCAACGATGGCAAGGCTGGGCACCAAACCAGCAGCCATTAGTGTGCAACTTGTTACCACATGCACAGATTTCATGATGACCACTCAGGTACCCATCACCTGTTGCCTGGGTTGAATGCATGGATTTACAAAACCATGTGATGTAATACACCGCCTTATATAACATGCCGCAATGTGATGGAGATAGTAGGATGGGCCTGGTACTGGTCAGCGTCTATTGGGCCGTACTGATGCAATGAGGTTTTGTATGATGCAGGACATGGGCCGGTGGTGTTCAGTGCGTGCTCCCACGCTGGCATCGTGAATGTGCTCAAGGACGTGGGGAATGTCACACAGCAGGGCACATATGCGGTGTTTGGAGGTGAGCTGCTGGTCATGGAAGACAGATACCGATTAATCATGACAGATAATGATTGGTCATGACCATGCGCTACCAAAACAACGATTGCACGTACAATAAGTATAGGTGACCCCCCTCCTGCACTCAATGACACCAATAGAGACCTAAACCACGTGTGCCAGCCTTCACCTGATTTACGCGAAATTGAGGTGCGCACCAGTGAGACCAGAGGGTCCCTACGGGAGGAGGTCGACGAAGAGTCCAACCCCTGCAGTTGAGACCCTCCACCACTTTACAAAGTTGGAAACTGGAAGTGCAGGGCTTCAGTTGCCATACAGGGAGAGGGAGGCGTGCCATCATGACATTGCTACAGGGGCTGATCCCCGTACCCGGAACCCAAACCCTACTAGGGTTTATAACTGTATTGTGTGCACACCCCTGGCTGGCAAGGAGGGCGAGGCGCCCACAATGACGCCGATTCGGCTTTGTAGGAGCTGAACCCTAAACCCTAAACCCCAACCCATGGATCCACCTGGCTGGCAGGGAAGGAGAGGCTCGCATCGATGTCACTGTGAGGGCGCTGCAGGAGCTCACTAAACCCTAGAGCGTAACCCTAAAGCGTAACTCTAAACCCTACCCCGTGTATGCAGGGCTCCACCTGGCTGGCAGGGAGGGAGAGGCGCGCATCCATGACACTGTAAAGTCCCTGAAGGAGCTCAACCCCCGCCTACTGTTCCCTGGCCACTGCACCGGCTGGAGGGCCAAGGCGGTGCTGGTGCAGGCGTTCCCTGAGCGGGCAATGCCTTGTGTGGTGGGGGGCACGTGGGAGATTGCATACAGGCCCGGCAGTGGCGGAGGGTAGGTTGCGCGGTGCAGCAACTGGAGGATACATGCAGTTTGACATTACAGTGCAGAGGATGGTGGTGGTAGATTCAGGTGCTGCGCAAATGCACGCAATTGAGGGATTCAGGCTGTGCATACTGGCCCATTTGGTGGCGACTGTGTGACGCTTTGTCAGCGACACAGTCTTTTGTCCTGTGCGCGTTGTGCGCATTTTTCAACTAATTCACAATCATCCTGTATCATTATTACAAGGTTTAGTGGTTCAAACAACGTATTATAGAGCATTCAATCAACTTGTAAAACAGTGGTGACAACAAGTTCCACAGCAACACATACAACACATTCCACATTTCTCTTCACTTTTCTGGATTGTCTTGCGGTAAAATAACACTCCTTAGCATGTCTGCATAATCTTGCGGTAAAATACCACTCCACAGCATAGAGTGTCCAGTATTACGTACACCTTGTATCCATTGTCACACACTCAGCAATGCTCAGGTATTATTCATTCATCAGTATTTATTACTCAGTAGCAGTATACTAGTAATCTTGTTGCTATCGTGTCTTTCGCTATTTCTAGTGAAAAATCTATCCTAGGATTCCACCCAACAACCCTCCTCCACCGGACAGCCCACCGCCCAACAGCCCACCCAGAGATCCCAGGATTTGGTTGAGTGCCCCCAGCAGCCCCACCCCCTTGAGAAGGTTGGCCACACCACACAGCAGGTCACCCAGCAGTCCAGCGCCTGGCACTGCAGTGATGTTGAGGATAAGCTCGTTCAGCTTCACCTTGAGGCCCAACAGGTTGAGGTCGAGCTTGCCCAGGTCTAGGTTGAGGATGTCGCACTGCGCAGGGGAGGGCAGTATCATTGATTTATTGTTCCATGGTCGTCAAGGGGGTGGAACTGGTGCAAGCATGTGTGGGAAGGCCAAGCACAATGCAGACAAGCATACTATGCACAACTACATATGTCTGGAGGATGTTATTAAATATTGAATAAGCTTATTCATTGTATGCAACTATCTTCCTCAATTGTCGAGTGCGCAAGCTTTATGGTTAAGGGTTTTGAATTGCAAGCTTTATGGTTTTAGGTTTTGAATTCAAGGTGTTTGCATTTACCCCAAGAGCCAACAGCCGCCTGCCCGACACATTCTTCTCCAGCACCTTCTTGCCGTTCTGCACCACGCTGTATGACTTGATGGGCCAGTTGAACTCCTTGGCACCGCTCATGCCAGGTCCATCAATGCGCCACTTGAGGCACACGGGGTGGTTGGGAAGGGTACCATCTCCGCAGCACAGTGGCTTGCCATCTCCGTTCCCGTTGCTGCAGCCACCAGCATAGCCTGGAGGCAAGACTGGGGCACGGGAGCCTGGGGCACTGGGACCCACAAGGCGCAGGCTGTACACCTGTAAAGAGGGAAGAGGAGTGTGTCAGGCCAGCAGCACCAGAGTATACTCGCAGCTGGTGTGCAACCTTTGGGTCCACAAGCTGACAGGCTATGTAAAACACCTATGTCAATCGATCATAGTAGGTCTATGCAGATTTTGACCATGCACGCATACAGGGCCCTGTATGCTGGGGCAGGCATGCGGATACCGCATGTGGAGTCAACTGATGCAGCGCAAAACACACTTTGTACAACACATGCGCGCCAGACAGGGAACAGCTGCCTTTAAGGCAGTACATATATGCCACAGTGCCAAGCGGCAACAGCTTGTTGTACAGGCCGCCCCTAGCTAGGGTCTAGGGTTCGAGCTCACCTTCTTGCCAACGTGGTACTTGATTGCCTTCTTGGCCCAGTTGTCCACTCCGGTGTACCCCGTGCCACTGCCACCGGTCTTCGCTTGTGAGGAGTTGCCGTTGTTGGTGCCCGGCACGCAAATGGCGAGGGCCGCAGGTGCAAGCACCAGCGCGACCGCTAGCACGGCCAGCATGGACCTCATGGCGAACAGGTTTACGCTACCTACAGCGTTGAATGGCGATGTCAGTGGTTTTTTGTGTGTATTAATTCCTCGTATACTAGGTGCAAGGTCGCTGCGAGCAGCTATGGGAGCACAGCTGCTAGCTACTAGGCCATGCGCACAACATGCCATCAGAGCTAGTGGGTGAACACCGCATGCGCAGATCCGGACCATACTTCACAGCAATGGGTTTGTTTGGAGGAGGTGGGCACTAGGATGAATTGTCCAGTCACAGTGTGTGCAGCATCCCGGCAACAACTTTGCGCGGATCACGACGCCACGCTTGCCATGGCTTGCCACATGTCAACATGGCCCTGACAGTCGCACCTGATTGGAGAGTAGGCTTGACGTAGCTGATGCTGTGACCCTGTCTATGCAATTACATGCCTCTGGAAATGCAGGGGTTGCCTTTATACGGCGTCTCTGTACATGGCTTGCAGGGCGAAGCCATATTGCGAACTGGCTAGTAGCACGCGGGCAAGTGCAGACAACGTGCTTGGTGGGTTGGCAGCCGTTGGGCCACTGCGCCGCAACCCCTCCACCAACGCTGAGCGATATCCACCTGCACTTCGCCACCGCCTGTGCCCGGTTATCTTACAAAAACACCCGTGACATTCATTGCCCACCTCCCGCCACCTACCACCTACCTACCAGCATCAACAGGTGGACACACGGCACAAAGTCACTGGTCACTGGTACACAGGGGGGGCACTGGTACACATGGGGCTGCTTCGAAAGCAAAAGATATTACAGGTAAAAAAACACAGTGAACCAGCTTATACAGGTAACATATAGCAAAGCCTCATCCAGTATCAGCCAGGTGGCACCAAGCTGCCAGGTACTGTTCCAAACCCTAATGCCAACCCTACAACCACATCTGATCCACCCTACTGCACAACACTTTGGCAGACAACCCTACACGAATGCTACACCTCCAATAGCAAGGTAGGCCATTGCACTATTGTGCCCCTTAGTGCAAACGTCATGGACCCAGCAGCTGCAAGTCTTAGAATAAAATAAAATATTGTTACCCAAGTCTTAGAATAGAATAATATTGTTACCCATGCAACTACACATCCCAGCTGGCCAAAGGCAACCTACCTCGAGTATTCAATCTTCAATACCCACCTATGAGGCATTTAATTTCAGTGGCGCATAACAACAAACCCCAATGGGGCCAGCAATCCAATCCCCACAACAAGAAAACGCAAATACCACGAGGACAATGACGGTGGAGGCCTACATAAAATACGTTCAGCCCCACACAGACCCCAGTGCATTGCCCAGTGCGCATTGCATTCGAGTAGAAATTCAATGTGTACACACTAGGAAATAGTTTCGCTGCCCGGCCCAACCCCTGCAGCAAACTGATAGGTGCGTAATTACCATCACGTGTTTCAAATCCGCAGACTTCGCGATGTGACAGTGCCACATCCTTGGATGTCCAATCTGTCCTTGTAGACCTTGACAAACGCAAAGGCATTGGAGTCCGTGGGAGCTGCAACAGGAAATGTAGCAATCATGAAGGAGCTGCAGCTGTTAAGCGCCCAACTGCAGGTTTCAACACCTCATCTGAAGGAGACAGCATGCCATGCTGAGTGATTCTCTAGGCGCAAAGCTTTGTACTTGCATAGGCCCAAGTCGGCTACTGGCACCTGAAGGCTCAAGACAAGTTGAGAAAAGAACCCTATCAGGGCCACGCTGAGGTGCACAGCAACTGAACCAGAGCCTTCCATGAGACAGAGACAGTACTGGACGCCATTGCCGCCATGCACCTCACCTTCCAGCATGCATGCTGAGCGATCCTCTAATAGAAAATTTCATTTCGTACGTGCGCATGTCCCCTACTGGCACTTTGGAACTCAAGAAATCTTCAATGGAAACAGCTATCAGGACCACGCTGAAGCGCAGAGCTATCAACCACTTTATCAGACAGAGATGGTACTGGACACCACCGCCGCCACGCACCCCACCTTCCAGCATGGCCTCCAGCGTGACGTAGTGCACCCCCTCCACCTGCGCGTAGCCCCCCACGTGGTCGTGCCCGCAGAGGGCCACCGCCACCACCCCCGGGGCCTGGGAGATCACCGCGCGGATCTCGTCGTGGTTCCATGCTAGGTGTGTTGCACGGGCGGCACCTGCAATATAGGTTGAATCAGCACGGCTGTCATCGCACTTCTGAACCTGAATGCACTACATTCTTGTCCTTTTGTTTTGATATTGTAAACCTCATTCCAGCCAACCAGGCGTGCTGCTACTACACCTCAGAGACGGTATTCATTGTTGTAAAATGCAACGTAGTGCACTGATATTCATGGATGGATGAATACCATTCAAATGGGCCGATGCAGTTGCCATGCACGGGTGGGTATGCAATGGACTGATACAGTCGTCATTGACAGGTTTGCATGTCAATAGAATGACCCTCTGCAACCGTCACATGTGCTTGGCCGCGGCCTGGCATACCTGGAGCGGCACAGTGGTGCATGGCCAAAATGACCCGCTCCCCAATGGCTTGAGCGTCCTGAAGCTGCTCCAGCAGCCACCTGAAGCAAGCAAACCTGTGGTTGGAGCTTGAACCTCCCCTGCCAAATACCTTGGGTGGCGCGAGGTCAAACAGCTCCCGCCACCGGTGGCTCAAATTCGACACTACAATTACAAAAGTTCAGGTTGCAAATAGCAGCCAAACTGGTACAAGCAGCGCCAAACCGATTTGTGTAGTGAGCTGCATAACAACCAAACCCTGCCCCGTACTGGTCTGTATCCGAGCACTTATGTCCATGGTAGCGGCACGCACCGCTTTTGTGCCGCCCCAATGCCTCCGTTCCAAGAAGCCATGTTCTGACGCTGGTCATTTGCTTCGTGGCTAACAAAGTAGTCCCATGCCTCCTGCCACTCGGGTGAGCCCTGCGTGTGGTGGAAAGAGGGGGGGGGCAAGCAATTGTTAGGGTTTAGGGTTTGCTGGGAGAGCATGGCACGCATCGGCTGCTAGCTGCACTGCTGATGCACTGGCTGCTGTTGTCAAAGCCACACAGAAGGCAACTGTGAAGTGTGCCAATGCGCACTGGAACTTGGGAGCACCAAAACCCCCAGAACCCACGTCCCAATGCCTAACCCCTACAAGCTTAACCCAACCCTAAACCCTCAAACCCACCTGAGGGTATCCGCTGTGCCCGCTCAGCTGTGTGGTGTCCAGTACCACCAGGCACCAGCCAGGTGCCACCTGGAGGCTGTAGTAGCTGCCAGGCATACCCAGCAGCTGTATGGCCTGCTCTCTTGGCACGGCAAGGCAGTGGTTGCCAAGCACATGGTACGTTGGCAGTAGTTCCTGCAAGGCATGTTCCACATCAGTACTGCAAGTTGGGTTTGGTGCACCAAAGGCTTCAAACAGCAACCACAAGCAGGGATAGAGTGTGAGTTGTGTGCCTTCACGCACCAGCTTGGCAAAGATGTCTCTTAGCCTGGTGAGATCTCTCACGGCCTGGTTGGGCTGCAAGAATGGTGGCTATCAGAAAGGGACTGCAGAAATCATCCAATACCCACCCACCAAAAGCTTCTATTGCAAGCAGGGGCAATAATCTACCAAGTGTAGACGAACCTCCTCCGGGCCGTATCCATCCACTATGTCACCCAAGTGCAAAACGAAGCTCAGTGGGAGGGTTGAGCCCTTCCAGGCTTGCACAGCTTGCTCAAGCTTGCCAGGAACCTCTCGGTATCGCTGCGTCCGCGTTTCTGTAGTTCCATTCTCCTGGAAAAGCAGTGGGTTGGTGTGTGATGAGAGTATGCTGGGCAAACCTGGGGTACAAACGCATTGTACACATCGTGTTGGCTTACCTTCTCTGCATACTGACAGTCAGCAGCCAAACCAAATGAAAACTCAGGGATGTCTGTAAGGTCTGTCATGCTTTGCCACCGAATGTAGGTTGTCAATAGCACACGTTTGCATGCATGCCCCTGATGACAGGGGATGCCCAATGCATGCAACTTGTTTCTGGGCCCGGTGACCGTTGCAGTTTCAACAGTACCACTCCAGTATCCAGTATAGCCAGGTTGTTGTACCAGCCCTCGTACTTTCTTGACAAGCCACTGTGAGGTAGAACGCCAAACCTATTATCCGGGTAAGCTCAGGGTAAGCTAATAGGGTTTAATAAAACCCTTAGGACCTAAGGGAGGAAGAATATCATGGGTACGTGTTCCTTCAGTGTACCCACTAGCACAGAGTGCAAACCAGTTGTCTATCAATGTACTGAACTTCCCATAAAAAAAAGAAATTTACACAGCTACTGAACAATACACTGGGGCCCCCACGTGCGCTACATTCATACATCACGCACTGCGGCACTGGCACCTAGACTCTTCCAGTAAGGCTGATGAGGGAAAAGGCAGCATCACTGGAGTATTGCAGCCTAATGTGTGGAATCCTATGAATTCCAACGGTGTGTCACGCGCTATGCGCTAGCTTCTTACTACATTCCTACCATGCTGAGAATAGCAGCTTTATACCACGAACAGCAAGTACAAAAAACACATACATTTAGCAGCCCCAAATTCCAGTACAGGTACCATGCACTGCAATGTAACATCCATGGACCCAGCTGACCCTAAGCTCAAACTGAGATACAATCGACACCCAATCGTTGGCAGTCAAAGCGACGGTCCACATACCTGTGCAGCATCCCATTCCAGAGAACCAACAAACCCAACGCACCATTGGCACCCCAATCCCCCCAGTGAATAGGTATGTCCCAAATAGCAAGCATGGGCAAGGGGCCTGTTGACTGATGCACTACGCTAGTAAAGGCAAAACAATAGAACAACAACACAAAAAATGAGTACCAGCTGCACAGCTTTTGACCTGACAGGTGCCAGCAGGTGTGTTTGCCCTGTCAATCCACTATCACAGTGGCGCTCTGTGTTCTTGTGGGATGAAAACTGTCTTCAGCACTTTGATCGCCGTTGTCGCGCCGGTCTCCACCGCCTTTGCCACATCGCTCTTGTCATCCTCCCTGGGCTCGGCGGGGCGCTGCGCTGCGCTCTCCCTGGCCCTCTGCGCCAGGCCCACCAGCTTCTCCTTGACCCCCTTGGAGAACATGTGGTGCTTGAAATCGGAGCCCATCTGGACAGCGATTGAGTACACCGGCAGGGTGTAGGTGCCAATGAACATCAGGATGATGGTCACGATGATCAGCCCGATCTGTGGGGGTGGATGGATTTTGTGAGTGATGGGGACACTATAATAAAGGGAAGGAGAGGGAACGGCCACAGGTGACAGGTCAGGTGCAACACACAGGTTGTGTTGCGTGATCACTATGGCCAGATGCAGCAACAACTCAACAGTCTGCAGGGCACATGGGCAATGCAGGTAGACCTGCCCATAAAAAAAATGCATATAAATTAACTGAAATCATTTGAATCCGACTATGTTTTTTTTTAACACCCTTGGAACAAACACAGGTGCCATTCGCCGCCACCTGGTTGCATGTGCTGTGCTGCAACATTGCATGAACGTACGTAGAAAGCAAAGTAGATCACTGTGTTGTCTGACGTGCTGAACATGCAGGAGTCTGCCCCAAACTGCCACCACCAGAAGACAGAGCCCGAATAGAAGAAGGAGGCAAGGAACAGCACAAACTTGATTGGGTGGAGCAGCACATACGGCTTCTTGAACCAGAACACGTTGTTTGTGAGCTTCCTCACGTGTCCACCAGCGGTCACAGTCCTCACAACCTGCAAAGAAAATGGCAGCAACTAGGACACGGTTTCTGTGATAAGTCCCCACCAGCACTTCCTGTCCTCACACCATGAAGGATGACCAGCAGCGGTCAGCAAAACGAAGCAGTGACAAGTCACCTGTGCACACACTGCTCATCACAGTGCTGCTTGCAACCACAGCTGCCAGCTACAGCTACAATTGCATGCGGGGATACCATGGGCGAGGCATCCATCAATGGTAGCCGCACACTGGCCAGTCATTCTTGTCCTTTAGGGTTTAGGGTTAAGGGTTTAGACTGATTTGCTGTGTTACCCTTTCAAGCACCTCCAGAACAACACACCCAGCCCTTGACTGGTCACAAGACTCACCATTGCAAGCTTGGTATTGATCACCGCACTCATGACCAGCGCCACAGCAAGGAATGCACTCCCAATCCACGGAGCTGGCGCCAGGAGGAGGATGTAGATGATGATGGTCAGCCACAGCTCAAGGCTCAGCCCCACAATGCCGGAGAAGTCGTCCTCGAACGACAGAAACATGTAGTGCACAAAGTCAAAGCCCACCCCTGGCCTGTGAGTGAGGACAAATGCTGCCCGCATCACCTGCAATACACAAGGTGGCAGTTACTGTTATGGCGCTTCCACACAACCGAACAAGGCCCGTCCACACAAGACTGCAGCAATGGAAAGAACAGGGAATTTAAAGCAGACCCCCGCAGTGTACTTCAACACCTTGAACTTGAGGTTAGAAGTTAATCATATACTCTACCTTGAATTCCTCGTGAGAGATAGCCCCAAACAGCCTGAACTGTTTGAAGAAACAGATCACCAGCTCGCCAAACCAGCCCCTCTTGTTTTTGGTCATGCTGTCAGACCTGCCGCCAAGCAAACAAAGAGAGATTTAGGGTTTAGGGTTTACAGAGCAAAGCGTGGGTCAGCTATGGTTGTGAACAGTAAATGAACTCTGAAAAGTAATAGTTTTTTTCTTCACACGCCAGCACTCTGCAGGCTGCTGCTTACCTGCCCAGCCACCTCTGGCCTTGAACGCTGAGCTTGTTCACTTTCCCGTCCTTTTCCCATGTCGACACTTTCTTGGGTTGCTCAGTGCCATCCTCCAAGCACTCATAGTCGTGCTGCAAAGCAAAATCTGATTAGAATTCCATTGCCCCTTTGAACAGACAGGAAAGAGCATGAGCACCGTTGAGGAAGCACTACTGAGATGTAACGGGCTCACATCAGGGCATCCAAGCCATAGCGGCTGGCTTGGCAGTGGCATAGCCAATAATAAGGCGAGCAAAAAGGGTGTCATTTTTGTTTTCTACACACAGCATCATGCATGGGAGCATGCATGGCGCAAGTTGCAAGGCAGGGATGGGTGTGGCATCAGCTGAGTACCCTTCTCGTTTATACAATTACTCACCCAATTCCAAAAAAGGGACAAGCCCAGTACTGCCAGCCTGTTGGCCCTGTACATCTTCTGGTTGTAATTGCAACACCAAACCTACCCACCACCCACCACCCAGTCACCACACTGCAACCTCACCTTGTCCCCATATCGTTCCACATGTTTCTCCGCTAGTTTCTGCTCCTTGGCCTCCAGCTTGGCATCGGTGGTCACCCCCAGAAGCCCAACCACCGAGCTGACGTGGTTCAGTGCACACTCTGTTAGCCCGCGCCCTGATTGACCGGGTCTCTGCCCATCAGCCTCGCTGCCATTGGGCGCAGCATCAAGCTCCCCCTTCTCACCATTGGAGCCTGCGTCCTGGACAGCATCCATTGTCGCACCATTGGCCTCACCCAGCGGTTCTGCTGTGCCATTGGGGGCGCTCGAGTCGGATGGATGGTCCGAGGCAGTAGGTTGGTCCTGGTCCTCGCCATACATTTCTCTGCGGATGATTTCGTCGGCTTCATCCTCAGACAAGTCCTCCTCCTCCTGCTTTTTTATCGCTTCGGGATCCCTGTTGTAACCTGGGACAGGGAACCAGGGCTGAACACCGTGCTGCTATGAAAAAGCTGCTTTAACAAGTTTTATGATGCAGTGTGTTCAACTTTGTTTTCTTTCGGTAGCATAAAACCAACACATGTGAACACCATGTGGTAAATCATGCATGCCCCTTTTTATATGTAAACTTCCAAAAAAGCTGAAGTGACAAACTCCAGATGTAAACAGATACGTATGCAACATGCAGTAGTAGTACATATGCTTCCATGAAAAAGAGAACGAGTGTCAATGAAATATAAACGACACCGACACTGATCACATGGATGGCCCAGTGCATGGCAATCATTTTTGTACTATTTAAATCGTAAAAACTTTTATTTCTACAGTTTAAATATATTATCCATGGCACTGCACCACATAGGTTCGCACTTTTGGGTTTCTTCACTCTGTGGGCCCCCACAACGTGCGCATCTTTCTTGATGAATATGGGCCGCCCGTGACCCGACCTATCAGAGGTCTCCAATGCATGCCGCACCCTGCACACCGCAAGCGCTGTTCAGACAGAGAGCAGGCACTGCAGGTATTGGGTCCTTCCCGCAAATGGCCGTTGGCATACAGTTACCAAGGCATGTGGCCAGCTACGTAGTCGCTGTGTCAAAGGCAGGACCCATTTTAACCAGTGAGTCATACTGGGTGCAATCTTTGAATGCATGGACGGTTGCATGCACATGATATTCCTGACCCTTTGTAATTTTGCGGTCCAGCCCACTCAACACCTCTGCAAACACACAGCACACCGCCTTGCAGCTATATCCCACTCATGCATTGCCTGCCCCGTCGATCCTTCCCTCTCTACAACTTGCCACCACAGCAACACAGCAATGCATGCCCATGCATCTCGCACCCACCACTCCCCCGCCCCCCTATGGTGGAGGGTAAGGCTCAAGTCAACAAAGCACTTGAACCACAACCTCATTAACTCTGATGACAACCAAGGTGATGGGAGATCACGGGTGCGGATTTCATGGTTACCGCCAAAGGTTTAGGGTTTAGGGTTCTCACGCTGCAGCATGGGTGTCCTCCTCTGTCGCCCACCTCCTCCACTGCCTGATGCGCAGCACCGCGAGCCCATACACCACAAATGCTGTGATGATGTGCATGACCGCGATGGTGAACACAAACAGGTGGATCTGGTGCAGCACCGTGGATGAGGTAGCCGGGACCTTGCCCGCCGAGCATTCGGGGTGGTTCAGCTGGACCTGGCCGTTGGTGGAAAGGAAAGGAGATTAACAATGATTGGTGACGGTCAGTCAACAGTTTGAGTAATGGAATCATCTGCGCAAAGAACAAACGTAGATGAAATGAAAGGACAAGTTTCTATGCAGCCTATCCGTGTAGGTTACGGAGGGGGTTTGGCAAATAGGATGGCGTTGCCGCTTTCTCGCTACGTTCCCTACCTTGCCTTCGCAGACGGGGAGCTCTGGCTCTGATGACTCGCTTGCCATCAGTGAGCGCAGCAGGTGGCGGTTGTGGTGCTGCACATCGGGGGGCGGTGCGCCGCTGCCCGCTGCTTGCCCACTGTACCCCGGGGCGGGGGCCAGCAGCTTATGGTAGTCGTACTGCATGGGCAGTGGCAGGGCTTGAGATCGGAGCCCTAGATTGATATGCTGGAAAAAATACCGCATTTGCAAGTTTATATAAAGTGCGTTTATATTCTGAAACAATACTGAATTTTTGAAATGTATATAAAGTGCGTCAATATGACACCCTTGAATCTAGTCGCTGCACCCGACACCCTGCACCAGCTTGTAAACATGCAGCCCTGGGATGGCATAGATAAGCTGCCCTTGATGACACCCTAAAACCTAATTATAGCCACAGTCACATTACACGCATGACTTTCATTCAGCCTTCAAGGACAAGGCTGGCCAGCGACAGTGGCCCCACGCCATGCACTTCTGTGCATCTTCATTACAGAAGGACAGGGACTGCGGGTCTATGTTGATCCAATAACGCCACTGACTCTGGCCACAAACTACGCCATGCTGTCTTACCCCATTGATGCAGGGGATGATCTTGTCAGCACATCATGTAGCGCGTGGCAGGATGCATGGAGCCATGCAAAGATTACACAGGGTCAATGCAATCACGAATCCATACAGGTATACCACCAAAGGCCTCCCTGAAAGTCCTGTATCCTCCTCCAATACCATTCTTGAAATTGTATAAAATCCTATATCCGAAGATACTGGTGCCACTTACGTAGGGGTTCACGCATTCGGGGTCGTGGTTGTCGCAGTTGCAGTAGTCGGGGCCGCAGTTGAGCGACTCTTTGAAGCAGAAACTCACCCCCGCTGTGTCCTTGAGGCAGCAGTCACACGTATACATGCCACCCAGGATGGTCCACGTGTCTGGTTGCGATATATTTACTGCAAATGAGTCACCAGGCCGTCAGCATGCGGCAGATAAATAGATCCAGTTCGCTACTTTGATGCAGTTGCAGTTGACAATGGACTTTGGCGCTCACAATTCTCTCATGATTCTGTGACATACAGGTGCAAGACTGGTGCTTTGGCGACAGGCTGGTCTGTGGTCCAGTTCCTGCCTCTCTTGGTGGTGGTTCCAAGGTGGCAACCTAGATCTGAAGCAACCACTTGCTTTGCCCATGGCTGGAGGGCAAAACCAATGTGGGATAACACCACTCCACAATTTGAGGCAGGCTGCTTGCACACACTGAGCACATCAGAACCCTGTAATTGATACTCTGAACACCCACCGTAAAACATGATGCAGACCGTTGGCACACACTGAGCAACCCTAAACCCAAACCGTTAACCCTGACCAACACTGCATATATCATTGACACAGACTGCTCCACACACTGAGCAAACCCTCACCCCTCACCCCTAAACCCTAAACCCTAAACTCTGCACACACACCGCATATCTTTGACACAGACTGCTCCACACACTGAGCAAACCCTCACCCCTAAACCCTAAACACTGCACACACACCGCATATATTTGACACAGACTGCTCGCACACGCTGAGCTCACCCTCAACCCTACACCCTGCACACCCACCGCATATCTTTGAGACGGACTGCTGGCACACGCTGAGCAGCAGGCTGATGAAGCCCAGCACCGTGAGCTCGCTGATCATCTTCTGCACAGCGCTCTGCACGCCACACAGGGTGGGTTAGAGGGTTGGGCACCGAGGGTTTGTGGCACAGGCAGGGGTTTGGGGTTTGGAATTTGTGCCACAGGGAGGATCCTAGTGACTGAAGTGCCCTATAGGGTATAAGGCACCGTGGTCATGCCCTACCTTCCACCCAACAGTGACAGAAGCATACTGCGACCACTCTACGTATTCAACCTGTAACTTCCAGAGCAACGGGGCATAACGGTAAACCTTGCAGTAGCATAGTATGCACTGTTGCTGTATGACCGCAGAACATGCGGCCAGTGCCTGGATTTCCTAACAGCTACCGTGTGTGCCCACGGCACCAACCATGTATGCACCAACTCAGGTGGGTAGGTGGCTTACCAGCAGCCCTTTCTTCTTCCTTCGCTCCAGTGACCGGACAATGAGCGCCTGACCCTGGAACACAACAACACAGCCTGGTATCAGGTACTGCACTGGGAACAGGGCTGTGCACCCAACACCCCTTTTGAAAACACCTAGCGCTTGTCGTCAACCTTGAAACAACTTGATGGCAGCTGTGGGGTTGACAAGACTGGTGCTATGGAGCATGCACCTGTCATGTAGCTATGTTGAACAGCTGCACAGCACAGGTGGGGCACGTACATATTCGAAGAGGTTCGAGATGACGAGGAATACAAGGAAGATGAGCGCCAGGACATAGGTAGGCGTCTCCAGAACTGTGAGACCCTCAGCTGCTGCCATAGTTATTCTCTAGGGATGGGGCTCGATCTGTTGTCTCTGTGACAGCCCGCTTCGTTGTACTGCCAACAGCGCCAAACTTATGCTTCTCTGGCCCAAAGTATCGCGTAGGGAACCATGCGTTTTCTTGTTGCCTTACCAGAGCCTGTGGTTATTGGTGGGCACTGCCCTCTAGCCAGGCACAGCCTTAACCAGTTTGGAAGCTATGTAGATACTTGGCTATCGTTCTAGGTTGCCGCCGACTGTGCTAGCAACCTTGAACACCTCAACTAGCCGCACTTGCAAGGATACAAGTATTTCCTTCATCAGCAATAACGTGATACCACTACCTGCCATGAAGTATTTCACACCAAGTGTCCCTTGAACAAAGGGCGGGAAACTATTAGCGATTGCACACACCAGCCAGCGGGTATTTCCACAGGAAGGTTGAGCTTCACAAACCACTCCGCGCTATGTCATTTTAACTTGCAGTGGACATCACTGGTTGAAACTCGGGCACATTTGAAATGCACAAATGCATGCATGCGTCTGTGGTGCAAATTGCTGGGTTCACCTGTGCGTGCGTGACACCCAGGGCGCTTCTGGACGGAGAAACGGTTGTACCTTGCAGAAATAGGCTGCCCTTTTCGGTTGTTAGTCCAGCTTTTGGCTAAAGGCCCCCGCGACTTGCTGGGCGTTTCTCATACCCTACCCATCTCCTCAGTGCTGAGGCGCATGCGGAGCATTGTCGCAAGCCTGTTGCATACCAGTGCCAGCCTTGCCAGCCGCTGCGCGCTATCCCCTCTGCATGCCTCCAGGAGGCTGTGCACCGCCCCTGAGGTCGAGTGCATCGTCATTGGAGCAGGTATACAGCCCAAACCACCCCTGGTGTGGTGGCAGGAATCTGGCCATTGTCTATCATGGTACAGCTAAGTGACAACTATTCAACGCTTCAATTCCCAACTCATGCCTCCTCAACCGCTGTGACTTCGTACATGGAGCCAAAGTATGTCCCGCCCCCCACCCTCCACCACACATACACCTCCCCAACCCAGCACCCCCCCGCTGTCCTCACTGTGCAAGTGTCAACTGCTGGTCAGGTGTCGTGGGCCTGGCTGTGGCACGGAGCCTGGCGCTGAGCGGCACGGAGGTGGTGGTGCTGGAGGCAGCTGACGCCATTGGCACTGAGACCAGCTCCCGCAACAGCGAGGTGGTACACGCAGGTACCAAACCCTAACCCTAAACGTGCGACACAATTTTTGCCCCAGTGGTCTACCACAACAACGCCACGTGTTCCCTGTGTAACTTCCCGTTGCATGAGCATTCTGCTTCAACCTCAAGCAGTGGCGCATACACCCCAAATCTTTACGCTGAAGGGAATGTAAGCTGTAACCAGGCAACGATCTCCAACTGGCCGCCTCCCATTCACTCATTTTCCGCCCTTTGATGCAGGCATCTGCTACCCTTGATGCAGACTACCCGTTGATGCAGGCATGTACTACCCCTTGATGCAGGCATGTACTACCCCTTGATGCAGGCATCTACTACCCACAAGGCAGCCTCAAGGCCAGGCTGTGCGTGCAAGGCAGGCAGCAGCTGTACGCCTTCTGTGACAGCCATGGCGTGCTGCACAAGCAACTCGGCAAGCTGATCGTGGCAACCGGGGAGGGTCAGGTGCCCAAGCTGCGCCAGCTCCAGTCAGCAGCAGCAGCCAATGGGGTGGCGCTGCAGTGGCTGGGTGGGGCTGAGGCCATGGGACTGGAGCCGGCGCTGCGCTGCGTTGCTGGGCTGCTGTCGCCGCACACAGGCATTGTGGACAGCCACAGGTGGGACCTATGGGAACAGCGTGTACATGTAGACAGCATTTCATCGCCGCAGCATGCTATCCATTACTGCTTTCTTGATGGATAGGTTAAGTGTCAGTAAGCCAATGGGAAGGCTTGTTCCTTGTCATATTACCATATGCAGAAACTGCATTCCATTGAGAATCATTCATGTCGTGTGATGCGTAGTACAAGCACGATGCCAGCACTGGGGTCTCACGGCATAACATCTTTACCTGCAATTGGCAAGTATGGCCTGCATACCCATTATTGTCCCCACATGCCTCTTTGCCGTGCCTGTTGCAAAGACAGACCTGATTTAACCGGCAATGGATGACACCTGTCTTGCTGCTGGTTCAGCTTCATGCTGGCATTGCAAGGCGAGGCGGAGCAACATGGAGCCATGCTGGCACTCTCCAGCAGGGTGGTGGGGGGCGACGTCTCAGGTATGTCTGTACTCAGCAGTTGTGTTAGATTCATCGTCAAAATGCCAACAGTCTAGGCACAATGAATGTGGTTGCCAGGTGTGGAGCGCATCATTTCCGTGCTTTGGATTTAGGGTTTGGGGTTTGTCATATGTTGCCTGATGCTGCGGACATCGAGCCTGATTTGATCATTTTTTATTTGATGGAGTTTTATGTTGGTGTTGCACAGCTCATCAGCACATGTACAGTGCATGAGCACAGGATTCCCTGGGTTGCAGGTCCTGTGAAGACGCTGCAAGTGCAGGACAGCGTGTCTGGCCAGGTCACCGGGGTCACCTGCCGGATGGTGGTCAACAGCGCGGGGCTGCATGCACAGCACGTGGCATCGCGCCTGCAGGGTGTGGACGCGGCTACCATCCCTCGGCGCCACATGGCGAGGGGCTGCTACTTCTCAATGGCTGGTGGGTTCACTTGGAAATGTTTGTTTCTGAGCAGGCAGCTGAGATCAGGTTGCTGGGGGCATCGCTTTGCAGCACATGCCTTTGACTTACTGCCACCTTCACAATGCCTGACTGGTACAGAGTGTTGGAAAGGCTGATGCGCTGATTTGCGATGCGCTGATGTGCATTATGCGCTGATGAAAGAATGGCCATTTAGCATTAAAATGGTGCAGGCCGGGCGCCCTTCTCTCGCCTCATCTACCCGATCCCTGAAGATGGCGGCCTGGGGGTGCACCTCACTCTGGACATGGCTGGCCAAGCTCGGTTCGGACCCGATGTGGAGTGGGTGGACAGCATCAGCTATGGTGTGGACCCTCAAAGGGCCGAGGCCTTCTACCCAGCCGTTCGCGCATACTACCCAGACCTCCAGGATGGCTCGCTGCATGCTGACTATGCTGGCATCAGGCCAAAGCTGTCGGGACCGGGGCAGGCAGCAGCGGACTTTTGTGTGCAAGGGAAGCAGCAGCATGGGGTTCCAGGTCTGGTCAACCTGTATGGCGTCGAGTCACCAGGGCTCACAGCGTCCTTGGCCATCGGGGATGCGGTTGGGAGGCTGTTGAAGGGCAGCTCACGGGTGTGAACTGCGAAATGGGCAACAAGTCAAGACGTGTGCTTTTTTATGGCATTGTACTTCCGTGCTGGGGATTCTGTTTGGAGGGGACTATAGTATGAAAACACTTTTTTGGGCTGTGAAATTCATTTGATGAGAATTTGTTGTCTATTCTTTTCGTGTTGCGTGCCTCCCTGGGATTGCAAACCTTGCCCACTCTTCACCAATTTGGCAGGGCGTTGTGCGCTGGTTTACATACGCCGCTGATCTGGTTGTACACAGCGACAAATACTTGCAGCTCTTCAGGCAATCAAGCACGAAGCCCCTATCGCCCTAGCTTGCTTTCGTGTATGCGCACCTTAATTCGTATACAAACTCGAGTGTAACACAGTTATGACGCAGCCAGTCGTTTCAGAAGGCGCAGAGGCCGGTCGTGAAAGGTGCAAGGAGCTCTTAAAGTGTTTCAGCAAGCCCAATGAAGGTACGTTAGCCCTCTTCATCGCTCTGTGTTTATATGCGCAAAGTGCGACTGTTCCCGGCATCCCACCATGTCGAACCGTCACTGGCCACCACCCCACCCATCAACAGCGTTTCAGGAACTCTCGGGCCTTGGAATGTACTGCCTGGTCCTCAAACCGTCGCCAGGAAACCTAAACAACTGACCCAGTGCAGCGGACCCGCAGGCAGGCGACTGGTGGTCAAGCCCAGGGCACCCGATGTCAGGGTGGTGTCCAAACACAGTGACATCTCAGTCTTTCAAGACAACCGGCCCGCAATGCTTGCTGCTGGTACATCTCAAGTCCAGGTATGTGCTCGACCCAGCCACCGTCTTCGGCAGCTGCATATGCATGTGCAACACATGTCCATGGATTGTTTTGTAAAGAGTCTACCACTCGCGTTGTATGCTGTTAAACAGGTGGTTGACTGGGAGAGAGGTGATGCAAAAAACAGAGGAATAGTGGCTGAACCCATGAGGCTAGCTGGCTCAGAGATTGAAGGCCCAGTTGAAGAAGAGCCAGTTGCCCGCCACAGCTATGCGCAGCCTCCACCGCCCCGCCTCATCCAGCGGGAGACGTGGACCCTCAGGTGGGGCGCGACAATGATGCAAAAGACTTGTTCATCCTGGCGTATCACCTCGACGTGACACTTAACCACCAATGCTGGGCATTGCTCGTCATAGAGTTGGAATGGTGTTTTAGGTTTAGGGTTTAGGGTTTGGGGGTTATCCTACAACAGGTGCTTTTGTTGCACCATCTTCTTCAAGCACTCACATTGGCCTGTCTTTGGGCAGCTTTGATGGTCCACAGGCAGACGCTATACCGCTGTTGATCTGCCGACCAAGCGCCGCCAGCAGCTCACAACCTTGCCCTGCGCTGATCATTCAACATGACCTGGGCAAAAGCAAGGACGAGATGGTGAGTATTGCAATGTATGTTGCGCCTGAAAATGGCTGGATCATCTAGTCTGTACTGAAGAGGTACACCTGCATACTTTCAAAGAGAGCTCTTTTCAGTGCATTGGGCGCTCACGAATAATGTGACCATCCATGGACGAGGGTTGGTTGCGTACAGCATCCGCGATGCGCACATGTGGCTGATGTGGCAGTGTCCAATCGCATGCAAATTAAATCTTTTCTGTGCAATTGCAGCTGCCTCGCTTGGAGGCTGCAGCCAGGAGGGGGTATGTTGCCGCCTGCATAGACTCACGCCACCACGGGGGGCGAGCATCGTCTACGCATGCATTCAAGAACGCTCTGCTGAAGGTAGGCTGACCCTTGCGTGTTGTTCCGCAAAACACTTGCAACACTCAGCAGCATACCCAGGGTACTTGCAATGGGGGATCAGCAGTACAATTGTCAACCAGCATGCGTGGACATTATTTGATTATTATTTAATTATTTTTGTCAACCAGCATGCAATACTATGCGCCAGGCTTATTTGACGTAGAAAATGCTGCGTAAGTTGCCCCAAGTGCACAAGCTGCTCTGCCTTTAAGCTTCCAACAAGAGCATCATCTTTCAACTTCCCTTCTGAATTGACGCATGATGTATGCAGAACATTCGCCTGGGGCTACAACAGAATTCAGGGCAGCCACTCATGCCTGTGTACCTTCTTGACACACTGGCCGATTTGCTCGTCCTGTTTGACTACTTGTGCTCACGGCCAGATGTGGATGCAGCACGGATTGGAGCTACAGGTAACACGCAGTGAATCAACTTATGGGATACGGCTGCAATCACCGCGCTTTATGGTAGCAGATCATGTCATTCAGCTCACAGCCACTGTACCAATGATAGTTTATGCTGATGAAGCAGCTCCATTAATATACTTGCCGATGAACTTGTACTCTGCAGCAAACTTGTCAGTATCAATGTGCAGTGTCTATGCTTATCTGACATGTGTGCCTGCAGGAGTCGGTATGGGTGGTGCACTGGCTGTGATGCTTGCTGCCATCCAGCCACAGGTTGCAGTGTGTGCGCCTGTTGCGGGCTTGTGCTGGTGGAAATGGTGCCTAGACCACAACCAATGGCGCGAGTTGATCCACAATACCCGAGCAATTGGGTATGTGGGTTTGCAGATGCGAAATGAAGGTCAAAATCTTGCTATACCAGAGGTGGGCTATAGTTGGATGAAACTTCCAAGGGCTTGACAATGGTGTGTCATGTGGCAGAAGTTTGTTGCAGAAATTTGTCACAGAGGGCCCTGTGTGCTTGTGCCCTATACTGACATACAGCTGATGTACTTGCACTTGAATTACTTATCCTTATGGAAGCCATAATCCAAGCTAATTCACAGATATAAATGCTCGCAGGTCATGCATGCAGCAGCAAAGTTGCAGCAAAAGACTGTCATGGATGCTGAGCTGGTCATCAAGACAATGAATTGCGTGGCCCGTGGGTTCCTGGAAACTTTTGATGCTCATGTGGCGCTGCAACTTATTGCACCACGTCCACTCTTGATTGTTACTGGCGAATTTGATGAGAAGAATCCCGTTGAAGGTACACATATCATAATGCACATGCCCATTGAATATCCCGCTCATTTCTTTCTTTGTCTGCTTGTTAAGGGAACAATGTTTCCTATCATTTTGCATGTGTCAGTAACCAACAATAACGGGGTGCTGTCACCAGGTTTGGAAGCTTTGATTGACGAGGTTCAACCAATCTATGCTGGCTGTGGTTCGGCGGAGAACCTAAAGGTCCATGTTGAACCAGGAGCAATGGACCGCATTACATTGCCTATGGACAGCGCTGCTGATGCATGGCTGGATGGTGTATTATTACCTGGTGCGCTGTGATCTCAAGATGCACCACCACTGGCAGGCGAAATGTATGGTCAATGCGGCGTTGGGTGTGGCAGGGATGGGAGGGGGGAAACGTGGTGCAGGCAAGACAGCGCAAGGTGCATTATTCGTGAATTGCAAGAGCGAATCATGCATGTAAGGAAGGGTTGGCGTATGCAAACAATATTTGCAGGAAACAAGGGCATGACCATGCCTCTTTCACTGGGTAGTTTTCCTTTGCTTAGGTTTGTCAGCAGAGCCATACTTTGAGTGCACTGTTTTTACATCATCCTTCCAACCAGCGAGGTACATGTCTGCTCACACCCTGATTCAAGGTGTGCTGACAAATCTTGAAAGGAAGGGTACGAGGACCGCCATGAGCACTAACACAATTTTCATCATAGAGAATAGGATTTTTTGGAGCACACTTCTGCTAGGTGGTAGTGACTGAGGGGCGCCCATTGTTGCATTGGAATGAATATTGCTAGGGTCAATTTCTAGCCATAAAGACACCTCCAGGACATCCGCTACTTCAGAATGTTGTTGGCATACTGGCAGGTTGTCATTGAGAGTGTAAACATGGATGGGCACAGTGAGTGTTGGGTTTGCACTGCCAGTCAATGCAACAAAAAATGGGTAGGTTGCTGGGTTCTTGCCCAAGTTCATGCCCCCACAGTCTGCTTGGAGCTCAAATAACCCATGGGGCTGCTCATAGGAGACGAGGGTGCTGAGGTCCAATGCATTGTGTAGTTTGAGAGGGACAGAGGTCACTTGTTGTAGGTTTTTCCTGTCTGCTGTCAATGCCCTGTTTGCAATCTCCATATGGCTGTCTTCAGCTCTACCTGGCCTCAAAAGCATGTTGCCTGCAGCTGTTGCTTGACAGTGAGCCAGGTTGCCTTCTGGTCCAGTGGTTGATGGCATCCATAGGCTAGCATGTTTTTTACTCAGGTCATGGGTTTCGTCTGGCACACGGTTGATAGCCACCTTTTCTGAACCAGCCACTGACATAGAAATTTCATTGTGCATGTCACTGAAAAGCGTCAAGCTGCACCCATCAAGGAGTGCGTTGGATGGCCATGTCGAAGTTGAAGACAGCTCGCTCGGTGTCAGTACTGTTAGCAGCATAAAAACTGCGGTTGCGTGGCAGATCATGGTTCCAAACTCTTAAGAAGCCCAGCTTCAAGTTGAGGCCCAAGGCTTGTTTCTCGCAAGACCTTTCACATTTGCCACACCGGGTGCTCACTGAGAGACTGGCGACGAGTCTTTAGCGTGTTACAGTACGCGGGGTGTGTGCCACCGCCTGTTAGGCCTCTTGGCTCAGCTGAGGCTCACAAGGGCCGCACTTCTAGTCCAAGGTCTTCCCAAATTGACAACACCTCGAGATCTCAGACAGTGTGCCACTAGCATCCTAAGGTTCATGGCTATAACAACTCACTCGAATTAAATTGAGCGGCTTATTACAAGTATTTTCTATTTCAAATCCATTGGATTTTGGTGCCAATAAATGCCAAACGTTGTTGGGAGTTAAATTGTTAGATATTTTGCACATGAGCGCTTCAAGGTTGACCAAGTAACTTTTGGGCAGTTGTGTCAACCAAGTCTATGACTGAAATTTGCATATCATATCCAGTGGAACTAACGTAGATAACTATTGAATGATTCAATACATTGTCAAGTTGTCCTGACAGTGCCCTACGCCTTTAAGCTAGCCCGACAGAGTTCTGCATCTTTTACACTGTCACAGGCTGCCTGGCCATTATCATATCACAGACAGACTGCGTATTGATGATGCCGCACTCCTGTGGGGCTGGACGAGTGCCTTGGTGCAAGGAAAGGGTAGGTGCCCATAAGTCATTTGCATATAGCCGCTGCTGCTGGTAGCCATTACACCTATCCACATGTGATAGTGTGTAAAAATGACATATTATGCCCAGACCATAAACCACAGGGCCAATGCCCAATGAGGAGTGGCCACAACTCCTGAAAGCGCTCGACAACAAAAATCCTGGCATCGTCACCTGCCACAGTGGCCAACTGTAATTTTCAGCTCCAAAATACTGCCTGTTCACCATGCAGAAAAAGTAACCATCAATGAAGCAGTGCTGTCACTACTGCTGCCACTACCTGCTGTCGCATCATTCGTTCACTGCAGTGACTGCCCAAACTAAGCCTGAGGGTGCTGCATACAGTATGCTATGTACCAGTACCTGTCTTCCATTAGAATGTGCTTTCAAGTTGACAAGATCACAGAATGAATTGTCACGAACAACTTCAACACTGCCTCACTTTGCCAGTGCAAGGCGAGACCAGTGGCATCCCCGCACAAGTGTGCTTCGCCTCATCAATGATACACTGAACGGCGGGCAACGAGCTGAGCCTTGATCACAACAACCCCACCAACTGCCAGGCTGCGCGTACAGAAGGGGCATCATACTCGTCGCCGCATGCTCCTCACGACATGTATTCGCGGGAAGTAGGCCATGACCGCTTGCATGCCAGCCTCGGTGACGGGGCAGCCAAACACCCATAGCTTGGTCAGGCTGGGAAGAGACTGCACAACCTCCAACACCTGTAGCAACCAAGCACGGGAATAAAAGAGCAAAGTAGAAAACAAAAGCAAGTGAACTTTCCCTGAGGAAACAAATCACAGCACGGCAGCATGTGGTCCACTCCCTGTGGCTTGCAGATCCAAACTTTCACACTGACCAATGACGCAAACGTTGCACTTGAGTACTCTGCAGTCACAATAAAAAAGATAAAGAAACTGCACCCATGTTCATTCCCCTAGCCACCGGTCCCTACACCGGCGCACCACCCACCATGGCATCGTTGATGTTGCTGAAGGACAGGTCCAGGTGGGTGATGGAGGGGCACTTGGCCAGCAGCGACACCGCCGCCATAGACAGGGGACGATCAGGCAGCATGAGCTGTGGCAAGTCATAGTCGCTCACGTCCAGGTCGCGCAGGCGGGGCAGGCGGGTCAGCGCGGCCATTAGCTCAAACGGCAGGCCCGTGCCCTGCATCTGGATGGGAGGGCACAGGAAAACAGGCTTCAGCAGGTTGTTGGTTGCATTATTAAACGAGAGTTACATCTCAAAAAAAGATATTTCATGCTCGCATGCGTCTTGTTGTTGGCACATTAAAGGGATGGATTCGACCGCCTTATCCAGATATGTCACAATCCCTCCTCTAAAACGCTCAATTTAAATACCCTACATGCGCACCTTCAGACTCGTGAGCTGTGTCAGAGTTGACACCGCCAGCAGCTGGTCACAGAAGTCGTGGTAGGCCTCCAGGCACAGGGAGCCCAGGCAGGGCAGCTTCTGCAGGTGGCGGATGCCGCGCGCAGTCACAAAGGTGCCCTGCAGCTCAAGGCGCTCAAGCTTCACCAGCACCTGCAAGCCAGGTAGTGTTTGTGTCAATCACCACTTTAACTCTCATTAAGACCATACATTTCCACTGTCCAGCACAACCTCCCACAATCAGGTTGCACCCCGCAAGTCGATGCATTCACCTAGCGTTTGAATGGGCTTGAATGGCCACGTACACTGCGCATTCGCATTTGTGCATGCAACTGGCTGTGCCCTGCACGTCAACAACAGGGCAAAGCGCTGTGTGTGCAATGCTTCTTCCACATTGCTATTGAACGTGACATTGTGCCCACTAGGGTATCCACCTGGTGTGATTTGTCCTAACAAAGGGTATCTGCGCCAACACTTCGACCAGTTGGCAACGGGGCAGGCCACAGCATGCCAATGCCCCATGCTTACGCATTAACCCTAAACCCTAACCCTGACCCCCCAAAACGCACCCGCGACAGCGCCGCCAGGTGCGCGTCTGTCAGCTCGCAGTTCTGCAGGCTCAGCGAGGTCAGATTAGTGAGCGACTGCGCCAGCTGCACCACCGCGGTGCCCGACATCTCGTAGCAGTTGCTCAGCCCCAGGGCGCACAGGCCACGCAGCGAGCTGAGCGCCTGCAGGCCCGTGTTTGAGACCTCCACCGCGCAGAAGGTGAGGTCCTTGAGGCGCGTGAGCGCGGCCAGGGAGTGCATGCCAGCGTCGTGCACGCGCGTGAACCCCATGTTGAGCTTGGTGAGCAGCGTGAGGGTGGACAGCAGCGTGATGGTTTTGTCGGTCACCTGGGGTTGCACACAGCATGCAGGGGGTAAAAGGCCCGCAACTTGCCGATAAATGAGCTTTGAATGGTGGATGTGGCAGCACATAGAGAATACCACATTTTGAGAGAATGAAAGATCGCTACCAACACCGCATGCGCAAGTGGGGCTGCATGCAGAGACGCTGCCCAATCAGCCATGTGCCAACGTGCAGCAACCCACTCCCCACTTGGGGCAGACAGTGAGTGAGCGGTGTGTGGTGCTGGATATCAGTAAGACCCACATCTGCTGTTCTAATCTGCAAAATTCACCAAGACCACCCTTTGCCCATGTGCTGCCGCCGTGACCAACTAGCCCATGTGCATCTTGGAGTGCTCCTTATTCACACCATAGGCATTATGCAACTTCCAGCAGCCCCTCTCCTTGGCAGGTGCTTACCTTGGGGCAGCTGCACACCGTGAGCGAGTCCAGCGCTGTGAGGTGCTGCAGCACCGCCAGGCCGCGGTCCGCTATCCTGCTGCACCGCACAATGGTCACCCGCTGCAGGTTCTGAAGCTTGCTCAGCGCCATCAGCCCGTTGTTGGTCACAGCTGAGCAGTCGCCCAGGGTGAGCGAGGTGAGTGATGACAGCTGAGCGATTGACACCACCGCCTGCAGGGGGCAAGCGTGGGTTGGGTGTGGCGAGTGGTGCAGGGGGCGATGGGGGTAGTGCGCAGTGCAGGTATTGCTGTGCTGTCCACGTCCTCGCGACAGTGCCCAGCACATGCATCAAGCTGCGATTGGCAGATGCGGTGGAACCCATCCCGCCGCGCAACAAGGGCCACGCAGAATAACCATGTAGGGATAGCACTCCATGTGCAGCAGCAGTGCCCACCCTAAACACTAAACCCTAAACTGGCAATGATGGAGAGTACACAGTACCTGGTTGGTGACCCGTGGCTTGCCGCAGGCGCAGTTTCCGCGCATGTTGCCCGCGCACCCTGGGCACACCACGTGGGAGATGCTCAGCGACTTGAGCTGCCAGCTGCACCTCGGCAGGATGGACAGGTTCCTGTTCCTCAGGCTCTGGCAGGCTGCAGCAACCACAACCCACACAGTCACACGCAGGGCGGCATACAGCTGCAGTTGTAGTCACATGCTTGGCCCAGGTGGGATGGATTGCAATGCATTGCATCCACTAGCATTGGCCACACGCAATGCTCTCCTGTCTTCACAAGACGCTGCCACGGGCCAGCCCTCCAACCCTCTGTCAGAAAAGTCCCAGGGTTGCATGTGGCTGGCAGCGAGGCACAAGTATGCACAGCTAGCTAGACTACCAATGTGCCAGACACCCGCCCCTCCCATGTGTGTGGGAAAGCATGCTCCTGAGAAGCTCACCTGACAGGTCCAGCGTAGCCACGTTTGAGAACTGCTCCACTGCCTGGTGCAGCTTTGCCTGCGAGAGGGTCAGCGTCTGCAGGCACCAAACACAGCGTCAGTGGATTGCGTGTGTGAGGGGGGGGGGAGCGCATATCATACTTTGCAATGGTGTGCAGAGTGGGCTGTATGCAAGCGTTGGGACCATACTACTCTCTCTCCCATGAGCCTGCCACTCAAGACACACGCCAGGACACCTGTTGAATGCAACCTCTCACACAGAGGCAAGGCATGGAGGACATGCAGCCTCAGTATGTGTATGCACAAGGGCATGGACCACCACCCACCTCCACACTCAGGTCTGCCACCCTCCTCCAGTTGGAGCACACCAGCCGGAACCGCTTCATCCCCGACACGTCAAGGCTGTCCAGCACGTCTCGCATGATGCCCTCTGGGAGCCACTCCCACCCTTCCCCAGGGGTCGTCTGCTGCTGCTGCCGCTTGCGCAGGGAAGCGCTGACCTTCAGGTCGTCGTTCTGCCCATCCTCGCCCTCAGAATCGCTGTCAGAAGACTTGACGTGCCGCAGGGGCTCGTGGGTGGAGGGCTGCCGCAGGATCTGGCGGGTGGTGCGGGTGTCGTGGGCCTGCCTGGGGTCCCGGAGGGGAGGGTTCCTGCCCTGCATTCTGCCCTGCTGCAGACGCATCCGAGCCAGTTGGGCCTGCAGGCTGTTAACCCCGTCCCAGGCTGCTGGCTGGGGCTGTGGTGGGCCCCTCTGCGCCACCATGTTGGGCTGAAACGCCAGCAGGCCAGCGTTTGCACCCACGAGCTGGTTAGCTAAAAGAGGGTCTGGGCCCCACATCCCAGGGACGCCCGGCTGAGTGTTGACAGGAATCCCGACGGCGTAGGGGACTGAGTTTCCCATGGCCACCGGTACTCCTAGCTGTGGTCCTTGCAGGTGCATTGGGACGCGCTGCATGAGCATTGCATTGTATGGCATGTTGAGCTGCATTTGCAGGGCTGGGTCGAACGGACAGGGGAAGCTTGCAGCCATCCTCCGCTGCTGCTGCTGCTGTAGTGCGAGCTGCTGTTGCTGCTGCTGCTGAGACAACGCAAGCAAGTAGGTCTGCAGCTCCAACCTCTCATCTCGTTGTCTGCTCATTTTGTGTACATGAATATGTGGCACTGTGTGCACGGTGAGGTGTAACAATACCACTCGCCCAGAAACTATACAACCACCTCCAGTGCGCCTATGCTATTGCTTATAAGCTCACTGCTTTGCCAAGCTCGCCTGGTGGTATGTAAATGGAACCTCCGTAGACGTTGCTGTATACAAGTCGTGAGCGAGCTGCAGCTTTACACACGGAGGAGGACTTGGCTTCGTGGGTGCCATCTGAGTCAGCAGGTCAAATTTAAACTTTAAGTTTATTCAGTATTTCATATTTTAGATATAAAATTTTATGCTAATGCCACCACCCTCTCGTGCCCTACCCAAGGGTTCACAGCAACTGAGGGAAAAGGAGACCCACAAGCAGTGCAGGACGGTAGACAGCATTCGATGCGCAATGAGTTACATTGCATGCATAAGAGGCCTGCACATGCGATGGTTTTCCTCCTCAATACAAAAACAGCATTCCGGAATAAGTATTGCACAAGTGCAGCGCCAAATGCCACAAACTTGACATCCGTGGCACATCCTACCCAATGCACCAACAAACTGCGGTTGAGAAACACTCATGGAGACCACATACTCAGTATCCGCCATCTCTGCCACCCAACTAAACAACTCCCGCCCCTTCACCCCCTGCCTTTTAGCCCCACCCACCACCGCTGAACAACTCCGCACACACACAAGCTCACAGTCGCGTTGCACTTGGCTTGCAGGTGCGTATTCTTGACATCCCAACCATTGGCATGTGGCCCCCCGCCAGCGCTGCTGCCATGTCTGCGCCCTCCGGTCCACGCTGGAACAGGCCCCGCACCCCACCCTCCCTTCAGCGCTGCCGCTGCGCGCATGCCCTGACCTCTCGCGCAATCACTGGAACACACCCCGCCCGCCCCCCATTCCCCACCCCCCACCGCTGGCCCCGCCTCACAACCTTGTGGGGATGCCCTTGGCCTGCATGTGCGCCTTGACGGCGTCGATGCCCACCTCCCTGCGGTGGAAGATGCCAGCAGCCAGTGCCGCAGCCGCGCGCGTGCCCTCAAACACCTCGCTGAAGTGCTCGGGGGTGCCTGCGCCACTGCTGGCGATGACTGGGATGGTGACTGCGTCAGACACGGCAGCCACCAGCTCCAAGTCAAAGCCCTGCGAAGAGAAATGTGGGAAAATGTGGAAATTGGTACAGCTGAAGGAGCCTCCCAAGAGTGGTCTTCTGCTAGGAAACTCCAGGAATTTGTCTAGAGAATGTTACGCATGTAGGCAAGGCAAACAGAGGTCTGCCAACGGCATGGGTGGGCCCCACAGGGAGGGATGGTCATGGTGCATGCATGCATGGACTCGGATATGTGGCAGATATGGTTGCAAAGTGGGCGACAAATATGCATGACTGATGCAGGCACAGTGAACCATCACGCCCCTCCTTTCCCAGCCCCACCTGCCCCGCGCCGTCGTTGTCTATGCAATTGAGCAGGATCTCCCCCGCTCCCAGCTCCTCCACCGCCACCGCCAACTCCACTGCGTCCACGTCCCGCCCCTCGCGCCCGCCCTTCACAGTGCACTGCCACCAGCACCACTCCTCGCCATTGGGACCTGCAAAAAGGCATTTCCATTAGTTGCCTGGTGCCATACTCTTTCCGTTGTTGGACAAACAAAAGTGAAGTCATTTCCGACCTGTGAAGGGGAGACGTGGCGAGTACTGCCCATACATAAGTAAATTTTACCACGTCTGAAACACACAAACTTTTCATGCTACAACCGACTCTGCAACCACAACAACACACCAGCCCCTCCCCAATCCCTTCCCCTTCCGCACCTGGCTTGCTTGTCTTCACGCATGCGTGCTTGCACTGCTCCGGGTCAGCCTCGTACACCCTCCTAGGGTCTATGCTGATCACCACAGCCTGCGCCCCGTACACCTGGGAGATCTGCTCAATAGCGGTGGCGCCGGTCTTCACGCGCCCCCCCGCAATGTGCGCCTCAGCGGCGTACACCGCGTCGCTGCCGATGGACACCTTGTCCGCCCCCGACCTGCACCAAATGGATTGTGCTTCAGGGTTTAGGACTTTTTGTGAAGGGCACACCCAATCAACAGCGCCAATGGACACCTCGTCTGCCACCATCGGAGTAAAGGTTAGGACACAATTGCCATGTGGCACTAAGGTGAAGTACTCTGCTGCCACCTGTCATCCATGTGTGCTCCTGCCACGCACGTAGTACACCCTCGTGTGCCACGAGAGTTTGGTGCACCCAGCTCGAGTACTCTGCTGCCCACCCCCCATGCATGTGTGCACACGCCATGCGCCACGCGTCACCCACCTGAAGTACTCCGCTGCCACCTCCAGCGCGCTGTAGTGCTTGCCTGAACTGTCTGTGAACTCCCGGATGCCGCCACCCACCGTCAGGGGCACAAACACGCCCAGGGAGGCCTGGCGGAGCACCTGGGGAGTGGAAATTTGAGGGATTCACAAAGCTGGGATTAGGCTTTGAGGTCACCACAGCTGCCCGTGCACCCTAAACCCTAACCACCCTGGCGCGGCACCTGGGGGGTATCCTGCAACAGGCAGTTCTTGTCGTGCGTCTGGTCGCATGCACTTCAAGCATGGTGACCCTCACACACACAGGGCCGGCCCCCAGAACCCTGAACTCTAAACCTCAAACCCTCACCTCCAGCATGGGCAGGTCCCCCAGCGGGAAGTCCCTGAACCCCGTGATGTTGAGGAAGGTCACCTCGTCCGCGCCCTCGTCAAAGTATCGGCCCGCCAGCTCCACAGGCTGGCCCAGGTTGCGCACCTCGTTGGCGTCCCCCCCTTCGCGCACATCATATTGGTCCCCCTTGGTCACCACCAAGTCGCCGCTGTCATTTGCGCGCACGTCCAGGCAGGCAATGACGCGCTTGGCTAGGCCCCGCACTGCGCCTGGAAATAACAATAGAAATACATTTTAAATACAACCCACAAAAACAGAATAAACTTCAATTCCAATCCATCTGCATGGCACAATACCCTGATTCATCCGAATGGCACAACCCACCCCCACCCCATCCCCTGATACACAAAATACACAACCCAACCCCAACCAACCCCACCTGCGTCATGCACCGGCTCCGCCCCAACCGCCAGCGGGTCCAAAAACGAGTTGAGAATTTCCAACCCCGCAGCCCCGCTCTTCTCGGGATGGAACTGCGTGGCCTGCACCTCCCCCCGCTGCACGGTGGCCACAAAATCGGTGCCGTAGTGGGAGGTAGCCAGCACCCAGTCAGCGTTTTCCGGGGTGGGCACTGCCCTGAACGAGTGCACAAAGTACACCCGCTTGTCGCCCACTGTGTGGAGGAGGGGGGAGGGCCGCCTGCGGGGTGGTGGGGTGGGGGGTCAGGGTGGGGTGAGGTGGCACAGGGAATCCAACGGTCCACAGTATTGAATTTGGTGCCAAGCTGGGATGTAGCAAATAACCAGCTGGTGTTCTCTGCAGTGGGCTTTGGGGTGCAGAGGCGGGGGTGCAGGGGCTGTGCCACATTGCTGCTGATGATGGTCCAGGCTGGGTGCGCGGGGATGTGATCCACCTACATTTGTTCCTGTTTCCCCCGAAGTATTCCACTCAATGCATTGACCCGATGTGTGACATGCGCAGGTCCAGGCCTGAACCAACAACAGAAAACCAATGAGACCTCCATCCACCAATTCACCAACCCACCTCTGCTCCAGCGTGTTCCAGCCGATGTGGGGTACCGGCAGTCCCAGCGAGGTGTCAAACATCTCCACCTGGCCGGGGATGATGCCCAGTCCCTGGCAGCCCCCGTGCTCTGTGCTCCCTTCAAACAGCAGCTGGAGGCCTAGGCAGATGCCCAAAAAGGGCTTCCCTTCCTGAGGGGGGCGAGGGGGGGTCACGCGGGGGGGCCGGGGGGGGGTGGGTGGGTGGGGCGGGCCGGGG
>JAULBX010031261.1:0-11308 GCA_032358255.1 Heterotrichella gracilis
GCCGGCTTTGACGGCGCAGGCGCTGCGCCCACCCTTGTTCAAGACACGGAATACGACGCGCTTGGCCGCGTTTCCCGAAAGTCCAACCTCTACAAGCTCGTTGGCGGCACCGCCTACTGGGCCAGCTACACCTACGACGTGCTCGGGCGTGCCATCCGCGAAGAGTCGCCCGACCCGGATGCAGTCGGCGGTGTTGCCGTCACCACCATCAGCTACAGCGGCCTGACCACCGTCACCACCAATAGCAAGGGCCAGACCAAGACCACCACCAAGAACGCCCAAGGCCAGGTGGCCCAGGTGCTCGATTCCCAAGGCAACACCGTTGTCTACAGCTACGACGCGCTAGGCCAGCTCACCCAGACAAACGCCGCCGGCTCCGTCACAACGATGGCTTACAACCAGCGCGGCCAGAAGATCAGCATGGCCGACCCCGCCATGGGTGCCTGGGAGTACCGGTACAACGTCTTTGGTGAGCTCGTCTGGCAACGCGACAGCCTGGGCCAGGCCGCCACCATGGCCTACGACACGCTGGGCCGCATGACCCAGCGCACCGAGCCCGATCTGGTGAGCCAGTGGAGTTACGACAAGAAGTTTGACGGCAATGCCTGCGGCAAAGGCGTCGGCAAGCTCTGCGAAGCCAAGGCAGACAACGGCTACAACCGCGTGCACACCTACGACACGCTGGGCCGGCCGAGCAGCACCGCCACTGTGCTGGACAACCCATCAACCCCGGCAGTCGTCAGCGTTGCTTACGACGCGGTCACCGGCCGCATGGCCAGCAAGACCTGGCCCACGGGCTACCAGGCCAGCTACGTCTACAGCGCCACTGGTTACTTGAAACAGGTCAACGGCGGCGGTACAGGCGGCTTTACTCAGACCGTGAGCTACGAAGTGCTGGCCATGGATGCCCAGGGCCGCATCACCCAGTACAGGCAAGGTAATCAGGTCACCACCGTCAAGGCCTACAACGAGGCCACCGGCAAGCTGAATGGCCAGACCGCCACCAAGGATGGCCAAGCCACCGGCAATGTGCTTAACCAGAGCTACACCTACGATTCGCTGGGTAACCTCACGACCCGGGCGGACAATTCACCCGGCGTCGGCACGCAGGAGAGCTTTAGCTACGACAGCCTGAACCGGTTGACGCTGAACACCTTGCTGGGCGGGGCGGTCAGCCCACCGACGACGACGGAGGTGATGTACGACGCAAGAGGCAACATCACCTACAAGAGCGATGTGGGCCGCTACTGGTATGACGCGGCACGGCCCAACCGCATGACCAACATCACGCTGGAGACGGCGCCGGGTGCGCAGATTGCGCTTTCCGGCACACGCCAGCTGGCTTACGCCTTTGACGACTACAAGCCAGGCGCCCAAACCGTCAACGGCACAGCGCTGGGTAACGGCAATCTTGAATACACCGTGAGCTTGGACGCGGTCAACAGTCGCCACACCTACCGCGGCGAGACCTACACCAGTTTCAACATGCCGGCGACCATTACCTTCGGCAACATGTCGGGCAGTACGGCCGGGCCGGTGGATAGGAACCTGGCCTTTGTCTACGGCCCTGAGCACCAGCGTATTAAGCAGACGGTGGTGGGTGGCCCCAATCCGGGCACTACGTGGTACCTCAATGGCGAAGACTCACTGGGTCTGAGCTATGAGAAAGAGACCAAGGGCACTGGCATCACCGAAAACAAGCACTACGTGAGTGCTGGGGGGGTGGTGTTTGCGCTATTTGTTAGCCGTACGGGCACGCTGGGTTCAACCCCGGCCACGGCGACCAGCTACTTCCACAACGACCACCTCAGCAGCGTGGTGGCGATCAGTGATGAGACCGGCGCTGTCGTCGAGCGCATGGCCTTTGATGCCTGGGGCAAGCGGCGCTTTGTGAATGGCACTCCCGACGTGCTGGACTCCATCGTCGGCTTTAACACCGATCGCGGCTACACCATGCATGAGCACCTCGATGAGATGGGGGTGATTCACATGAATGGGCGAATCTATGACCCGCTTATCGGCAGGTTCATGAGTGCCGACCCCTTCATCAACGATCCGGCGTTTTCGCAGAGCTACAACCGCTATGCCTATGTGCTCAACAACCCGTTGGCATTTATCGATCCAACGGGATACTGGAGTTTTAAAAGCATATTTAAGGTGGTGGTGACTGTTGTAGTGGCTTACTACACCGGCCAATGGATCGGTGGAGCTCTGGCAGGTACCACAGGTGCGGGTGTAGCAGGTGCGACATTTGGAGCTGGTGGGACTCTCACGACAATAGGCTCGATCGCCACGGGGGCCGCGGCGGGGTTTGCTGGAGGGTTAGTAGGTAGCGGCGGTAACATGAATGCGGGTTTGCAGGGCGCGTTCAGTGGTGCTCTGTTCGCTTGGGCGGGAACCGTAGGTACCGGCGCGAATGAAATTGAGAGAGCCAGCTCATTTTCCCGCTATGCGGCACACGCAACTGCAGGATGCGTTGGCGCGGCTGTCGGGGGCGGGGGGTGTGGTGCGGGTGCGGCAAGTGCGCTACTGGGCAAATATGTGACCAACGAGACCAGGAGTTGGGGTGTTGGCATTGCACAGGGAACTGCTTCTGCCATTGCTGGTGGCGTAGGCTCTGTCATTGCGGGAGGAAAGTTTGAAAATGGCGCGGTTACTGCTGCTTTTGGATATCTCTTTAATCAAGCGATGTCGGCAGCAGCGCGAGCCCGACTTATTGGGGCAGGGGCATTCTTAGGCGGTACTGCTGGCGCCGTAGCGGCGGGTGGGTGTGCCGTTGGAACTGGCGGGTTTTGCGCACTTGGCGCGCCAACAATAATTGCCGGAGGGGCCGCAACGGGAGTTGTGGTTGGCGATGCTTTAGCCACAGGTGTTGATAAGCTGACCGAAGTAGTTAATGGCAATAGTTGGCTCAGTCAATCGCCAACCACTGTCTATCAACTTGTTTCCAACGTTGATCAGTCCGTATGGAAATACGGCATTACAGATCAAGCTGACCCGACAGGTCGGTATACACAGAGCTATTACAGCACCTTCAACGTCACTATGGAGCCGATTGCGACTTTTGAAAGTCGTGCCCCTGCAAGAATACTGGAAATAGGACTATGTACTGCCCATGTTGTTGCACATGGCACCCTTCCAACATTAAGTTCGCGATGCTGAAGGGGAAAACATGGCTTTGAGTAAAAAGGAGCTTGCGCTCTTGGAGCGCGTCGAGCGTGCCGGCGGCATCGTAAACAAGGCTGCGTTGACGCGAAAATTCAATTTCACGTTGTCCGGCATCGTCAGTCCTGGTGTCGATATAAAGGTGTTTATTCAGCTTTGTGAGTTCGTGACTGCTTTGGCGGAGCAGTGTGACTTTATTTGTGAGCTCAGCGGGATTGTGGTGTTTCCAATCATCACCGACCCGGCCGTTTACTCGCGAGCAGACTTTACGACACACAAACGAAAAGATGCAGCTTACTTCGTCGGTCGAAACATCAATATTGAAGTGTGGAAACGTGCTAGAAAGGCTCAGCGTATTGCGCTCGCAACAGAGACTCTCAAATCTGCAGTTCAGGCGATACCCGATAAGCACTTATCACCCGAAAACAAATTCCGATTGGTGGCAATGATCGAATCAGCATCAGAGACGGTGAAGTAAGTTGGTGAGGATCGAGGAGGATGGGGCGCATGCCCTACATACGGAGGCGGTTCCGCAAATCTGGACAGCGCTACTGGCGCTTTCGGATACCTCTTTGTTGAGCTCCGTCAAATCTGACCCGATAGGGTTGCGGCTGTCACTGCCTATCCTCCGCCAATTTTTGTGTCGAAAACAGGTGGTTAGCCAGATGCTGTTGAGTCGACGTTACACAGGCGCCTTCAAGCTTGTCGATCTGGACAAACCATAAACCCCGAACCATCTGCGCCGAAGCAACCCGATCTGGCTGGCACCTCCGGTGCGCGTCACGCTTTCCAGCTGCCAAGGCCTACTCTCATAACCGCCATTGAGCGTTTCCGTCACCGTCGAGGCCTTGGCGATGGCATCCAGCTCAAACTCCAGGCGCAGCACGCCGGGCAGGGAGGCGGCCAGGGTTTTTAATGCGTTCAGCGTTTCCTGCCTTTGCGCCTCAATAGGTTCTTTCGGCCGGGAGCAGGTGTCAAGGCTCAAGCCAAGACGCCGTGGGCGGAGCAGGCATTCAGGAATGCTCAGATTGAAGGCTGGCGAGGGCGCCACGATCAGGATTCTTTTGACACCCGTTTTATGAAGCATGGCGATCATTTCACCAAAGTCTTGCTGCGGCATGACGGGCATTGTCCGTTGGGACCATCCAGGCAGATACTCCAGTTTTCCGCCCCATTCGGCGTAGTAAAGTGTGGCTTCCAAAAAATGCGGTAATCCATGACCAAATCACAAGTCACCTTTCTTGACCTCATCCGTGGCCTGGCGGCGCAGATGGTCTTGATCGGGCATGTCACCAGCGTGTCCGGCCATGAGCTCAAGGTGACGATTCAAGACCTTGGGGTGGTGCTGTTTTTTTTCCTGTCAGGGTTCCTGATTACCACCACCGCGATGAAGAAGGACAGTTTCACTGAATACTTCATTGACAGGTTTTCACGGATCTTCACGGCATACGCACCTTGCTTGTGCTTCATCCTCATAGTGGGCCTGGTGCTGGGTCTCGGAGGACCCATGAATCCGGGGACTTTTTTCGCCAACCTTTTTATGCTGCAAGACTATCCCTTGCAAGTGATTGGCCTCAAGCCATTTGAGCGCCTGGGGACCGGCCAGCCCTTGTGGAGCGTTTCAATGGAGTGGTGGTTTTACATGGGCTTTGGCGCATTGTTCTTCATGCGCAAGTTGCCGATCTGGTCTTTGCCTTTTATTGTGATGGGTGTTTATGCCACCTCCATGCAAGCTGTGGGGGGCGTACTTGCGCTCTTCTGGGGTGCGGGTGCTGTCGCCGCTGTCATGTTGCCGCGCCTTCCCAAGGTCTGGTGGTTGTTTCTGGCCGTGTTCTTTTCCGTCCTCTGTCTGGAACGGTATCGCCTGGCGACCGGCCAGACGGCAGGGTTGAGTCAGTTCTATGACCTGCGTCTCGGTCTGCTGATGGCTGCTGCCCTTTTCAGCGGGTTTAAGGCCATGGAAGGCTGGACTCTGCCGGAGTGGCTGCACCGTGCGGGCGCCGGCCTGGCGAGCTACTCGTTTACCTTGTACTTGACACACCTCACCATTTTGGAGGCGTTTCACGGCCTGAATGGTTGGACGAAAGTGGTAACCGTTTTTGTAGTTGCCAACCTTGTGGCTATCGCCATGTACTTCGCATTCGAACGTCATCACCGGACAGTTCGAGAATGGATTAAATCCGTCACCATCGCGAAGGCGGTAAAAGTTTAAGCATCTGGGGTGGCGCGGTTGAACTGGCATCAACGCCGCAACGGCCCGGTGCGTTCAACGCTTGCGAATTCGGTGTTGGTGGCGGCGCTGTGCACTTCCCGAGAACACAGATATCAAGGCGGCTGCCTCGCCCTACGGAGATACCCGCCCTCTAAATAGAGGGGAAATCGGGGCGCCCTTCCGATGAATTTCAAGCCATTTGCTTTATTTGCTTCCAGGGCAGCAAACGTTCTCTTTTATTGACCAGGAACGGTCAAACTCGCCTCGCCGGTTTCAGATGTGTGGGCATAATTCAGCATCAAAAACAAAAAAGCCTGCGGCACCGCGGCGGAGGGATTCACGTGAAAACTGCGAACACGTTTGCACGTGTGCTGATGCTTGCCATACTGCAAATGGCTTCTCTATTGGCATGCGTTGCCAATGCCCAGACAAGCACAGTCGCCGGTTTTACGCCAAATCAATTCAATGTCTCAGAGGGCGGTTCGGCCAGTTACCGGGTTCCCATTCAGGTTCCACCGGGCGTTGCCGGGATGGAGCCCAAACTTGAGCTTGCCTATAGCAGCCAGGGTGGCAATGGTTTGCTCGGCATGGGTTGGAATTTGAGCGGACTCAGTGCCATTAACCGGTGTCCCAGAACCATGGCACAAGATGGGGCAAGAGGCGGCGTCAAGTTCGACATGAACGACCGCTACTGCATGGACGGCCAGCGTTTGATCCTGGTCAGCGGTACCTATGGGGTGGCTGGCAGCGAATACAGAACCGAACTTGACAGCTTCGGCAAGATCGTTGCGTCAGGGACCGCCGGAAACGGAGTTGCCTCCTTTACGGTACAGACCAAAGCCGGCCTGACGATGGAATACGGAAATACCGCTGATTCGCGGGTGGAAGCGCAAGGCAAAACCAGCGTGCGGGTCTGGGCGATCAACAAGATCTCCGACGTCAAGACCAACTTCATGACGTTCAACTACTACGAGAGCGCAGACAGCAGCATTCACGCACTGACCACCATCAGCTATGGCGGAAATACCGCCGCGGCAGCTCCTGCGAAATTTTCGGTGGCATTCGAGTACGACACGGCAAGGCTTGATAAGAGCCAAAGCTACGTGCAGGGTAGCCAGATTCAGCTGGATCGCCGGATGACTGCCATCAAGACATATTCGGACTCCAGCCTGATCAAAACCTACTCCGTGGAATACGCGTACGGAGCCGCCACCCACAAGTCTCATATTGATTCGCTGAAAGAGTGCTCTGCGACCTCAGGTTGTCTGGCCCCGATACGGCTGACGTGGTCGGACCCATCCGCCGCACCCGGGACTTTTTCAGGCCAGCAAACCAGTGTGGTTTTGCCGGGAAACTGGGGGGCACTGGGGAACTACCAGAAGTATCGCGCGGACCTTAATGGAGACGGCATTACCGATTTGGTCGCAATCCATATCGGCACCGACGGGGTGTGGGCTTATACATGGCCAGGGCAGGGTGACGGAACGGTTGGCCCCATGACAAACATCATTACCATCCCAGACAACTGGGGTGCGGTTGGCAACTACCAGACTCAAGTTGTCGACGTCAATGGAGATGGCATTCCTGATATCACCGCCGTTCAGATAGGACCCGTTGGCGTGTGGGCTTATACCTGGTTAGGCAAAGGCGACGGTACTTTTTTTGCAAAAGTTGAGGCTGTTGCCGTTGCGGGTAATTGGGGCACGATAGGAAACTACAAGTCGGAAGTTGTGGACGTCAATGGCGACGGCCTTGCCGATCTGACCGCCGTCTATATTGGCCCTGACGGAGTGTATGGCTACACCTGGCTTGGCAATGGCGATGGCACTTTTTTTCCGATGACGAGTTCTGTGCTTGTGTCCGGCAATTGGGGCGCCGTGAACCGTTACCAAAAGCAGATCGTCGATATCGACGGCGATGGCATTCCCGACTTGACCGCGGTGCAGATCGGGCCCGACGGTGTGTATGCGTATACATGGCTGGGGAAGGGAGACGGCACATTCCTGGCGATGAACAGTGTGGTGACGATATCCGGGAACTGGGGCGACATCGGCAATTATCGAAGCCAGTTTGTGGACACCAATGGCGATGGCATTCCGGACTTGACGGCGGTGCAGATCGGACCAGTGGGTGTTTGGGCCTATACCTGGATAGGAAAAGGGGATGGAACCTTTCTGCCAATGGTGAGCGCTGCGACGGTCAGCGGAAATTGGGGTGCAATCGGCAATTACCAGGCGCAGATCGTTGATGTAAACAGTGACGGCATTGCCGACCTGACTGCCGTGAACCTTGGCCCTTCAGGTGTATTCGCTTACACGTGGATGGGCAAGGGTGACGGTACCTTTCTGCCGTGGACCTCTGCGCTCAATATCTATGGCAACTGGGGACCTGTGGGGAACTACAAAAGTGAATTTGTGGACGTCAACGCCGATGGCATTCCCGATATCACCGCGACGTATATCGGCCCCGCTGGTGTTTACGCTTATTTTTGGACAAATACCCAAACATCGATGTACGACCAGTTGCTGGCCATTAACCAGTCGGGTAAGAACACCACCATCGCCTACTTGCCGCTCACTAAATCGGGGGTCTACAGCAAAGACGTTAGTCCAAACGTGGCGGCGTATCCCAAAGTCGATCTGATGTTTCCGCAATATGTGGTCAGCACTGTTGCCAGCAGCAACGGGATAGGTGGAACGACCACCACGCAATACAACTACGGCGGGCTGAAAGCAGAGCAGGGCACAGGCCGGGGCATGCTGGGCTTCAGGTGGATGAAGTCAAAGAACCTGGCGAACAACATCGAGAGCTACACCGAGTTCAATCAGAACTGGCCTTTGACGGGAAGCGTTGCCAAGAGCGAGACGAGGCTGGCCGGTTCCGGCAACGCAGGCGTTCTCAAGCGCACCACCAACACCTATGCCCAGGGCGCGGGCTCGGCAACAGGCACGACCTTTGTCTACCCCAGCCAGAGCATTGAAGAAAGCTGGGACTTGGGTGGGGTTGCTTATCCAACAGTGACCAATGCCTATCAATATGGCCAGAGCCCGCAGTACGGCGATCCGACACAGATCAGCGTGACCAACAGCGCAGGTGCAGGCAAGACCACCGTCAACGAATACTGGCCGGTCAATACCGGCGGCGGCAGCTGGGTGCTCGGGCGGCTCAAGAAAGCCACCGTCACCAGTGCCACACCGTGACAATCAGAGCATAAACAGCAAAAAGCAGAACCAAAAGAGGGCAGGGATGCAAGAACAATATCGCAAGGCAATCGTGGTGCTGTGCTGGCTTGGCGCAGCCGTGGCCCTTCCTGCGATGGCGCAGACCACCACGGTCGCGGGCCATACGCCCGGGCAGTTCTCGGTCAATGAGTCAGGCGCGGCCACTTACCGCATTCCCATCCAGGTGCCACCCGGCATCGCCGGCATGGAGCCCAAGCTGGAGCTGGCCTACAACAGTCAGGCCGGCAACGGCCTGCTGGGCATGGGCTGGAGCTTGAGCGGACTCAGCACGATCAGCCGCTGCCCCCGCACCATGGCCATTGACAGCGTCCGGGGCGGCGTCAACTTTGACATGAATGACCGCTATTGCCTGGATGGCCAGCGGCTGATTCTGGTGAGCGGCACTTATGGCGTTGCCGGCAGCGAATACAGAACCGAACTCGACGGCTTTAGCCGCATCATTGCCGCAGGCACGGCGGGCAATGGGGTCGCCTCCTTCACGGTGCAGACCAAGGCCGGCCTGACCATGGAGTACGGCAACACGGCCGACTCGCGCATTGAAGCGCAAGGCAAGACAAGTGTCAGGGTCTGGGCCATCAACAAGATCAGCGACGTCAAAACCAACTTCATGACGTTTAGCCAACATGTCCGATAGCGCATTCGTGCACGGCGGGCGGGACGCTGGTCTTCGAGTTGTGGATTTGAATGGCGATGGCTTGCCGGATCTGTTGCACCTGGGCTACTTCGTCAATGGCGAGTTTGGTGGTGGTTTGATCAGGCGGGCTTTCATCAATACCGGAACCGGTTTTGTTCGAAGCGATGCCTATGTCAGCGGGGTCAGTGACAGTGCCTTTACGCATACCTACAGCCGTGACGCAGGCTTGCGGGTTGTTGATCTTAACGGTGATGGCCTGCCCGATCTGCTGCATCTGGGCTACTTCGTGAATGGCGAATGGGGCGGAGCCGCGCTAAAGCGTGCTTTCATCAACACAGGTTCAGGATTCGTACAGGACAACACGTGGGCGGCCAGCCTCTCCGATAGCGCATTTGCGCATGGAGGCCGTGGGAGCGGTCTGGAAGTTGTTGATTTGAATGGTGACGGAGTGTCCGATTTGCTGTTCTTGGGGTACTTCCTGTCTGGTGAGTTTGGTGGTGGCGCGGTAATGCG
Source organism: Heterotrichella gracilis (assembly GCA_032358255.1). Lineage (NCBI taxonomy): Eukaryota > Xanthophyceae > Tribonematales > Xanthonemataceae > Heterotrichella > Heterotrichella gracilis. The sequence continues at coordinate 9,767 of JAULBX010031261.1, forward strand.
TTCCTATTTGAACAATGGAATGGCGGACTACAGGCTCAAGGAGGTTCTGCAAGCCGGAGCAGCAACAGATATCAATTACCAGCCACTGACCAAAAAATCCATCTACACCAAAGACGCCGCCCCGAACGCCGCTGTATACCCGAAGGTAGATGTGCAGCACTCGATGTACGTGGTGAGCGAGGTGAAGACAGGCAACGGGGTGGGCGGGGTGAACGCGGTGCAATACAACTACGGCGGGTTGAAGGCAGAGCAGGGTACAGGCCGGGGCATGCTGGGCTTCAGGTGGATGAAGTCGAAGAACCTGGCGAACAACATTGAGAGTTACACCGAGTTCAATCAGAGCTGGCCTTTGACGGGAAGTGTTGCCAAGAGCGAGACGAGGCTGGCAGGCTCCGGCAACGCAGGCGTGCTCAAGCGCACCACCAATATCTACGCCCAGGGTACCGGCTCGGCCGCAGACACGACCTTTGTCTACTCCAGCCAGAGCGCTGAAGAAAGCTGGGACCTGAGCGGCACCGCTTATCCGACGGTGACCAATGCCTATCAATATGGCCAGAGCCCGCAGTACGGCGATCCGACGCAGATCAGCGTGATCAACAGCGCAGGCGCGGGCAAGACCACCGTCAACGAATACTGGCCGGCCAATACCGGCAGCGGCAGCTGGGTGCTCGGGCGGCTCAAGAAAGCCACCGTGACCAGCGTGGCGCCTTAGGCGAATCGCCAAGCCAAACACAAACGATCAGAAGCAAGAGCAAGAAGCAAGATTCATAAGAGGGCGGGAAACATGAAACACCATATCCACAAAAACTTTGCAGCCATCACTCTGCTGGCCGTACTTGGCTGGGGGCAAGCGGCATGGGCCGACACCAAAGTCCGCGCCAGCAGCTTTGAGTACGACGCCAGCGGGCTGCTGACCAAAGAGGTGGTGGAGCCCGACAGCCCTAACGATTGCCTGCAGACCAGCTACACCTACGACACCTTCGGCAACAAGACCGGTGTTACGACGTCTGCCTGTGCAGGTGCCACCGGTTATGCCATCTCCAGCGCCGGTACGCCCCGCACAGCGACCAGCAGTTACGGCGCTGACGGTCGCTTCCCTTTAAGCACCAGCAATGTCCTCGGGCAAAGCGAGACCAAGGTCTACGACACCCGCTTCGGCGCCCCCTCAAGCCTGACCGGTCCCAACAGCCTGGCAACCCAGTGGGAATACGATAGCTTTGGTCGAAAGGCCAAAGAGACCCGCTCCGATGGAACCTATACCACCTGGGCCTACAAGCTGTGCACCGACGCCGGTATCAGCTGCCCCGGCCCAATAGGTGGGGCCGTCATCTCCTGGGTCGCCATCGAACAAAGCTATGCGGCCAATGCTGCAGTCAGCGCCCCTGAGAAACGAAGCTACTACGACACCCTGAACCGTGTTGTACGCAGCCAGACAGCCGGCTTTGACGGCGCAGGCGCTGCGCCCACCTTGGTGCAGGACACCGAATACGACGCCCAGGGGCGAGTCTCCCGCAAGTCCAACCTCTACAAGCTCGTTGGCGG
>JAULBX010031272.1:0-11250 GCA_032358255.1 Heterotrichella gracilis
GCACGCACTGACCTGCAGCCCCAAGTCCCCTAGCCCCACCCCACCTTGATCTTGTGCTGCTTGCACCTGGCCAGCGCAGTCACCATCTCATCCATGAGCCTGCGCAGGTTGCTGACAGACATGCGCGGGACCACGTCCTTGCCCACCACCACTGAGGTGCAGAAGGCGGCGGTGGCGCGCACCACGTTGCGGGTGAGCATGCCGCCGGGGGGGCAGAAGGCCAGGCAGGTGAGGTCTGGGGGTACAGGAGAGCGGGGGATGGCGCACAATCCATAGGAAACTGTGGATGGAAGTTTGGATGGAAGAAACACACAGACTTGACAATGCAAAACGTTTAGGGGGGCAGGAAGACAAGGTAGGTCTGTGGAGTGGGGGAGAAGATGGCGGGGGAGGGAGGAGGTCAACACATTGCATGAAATTGTGCGGACGTAGTTGGGGTTCAGAGTTCAACCTTCAATGCTTAAGTCAATTCTATTGGCTGAAATATGCAATATGATGTTGCTGCAGTTATACACCATGCCCTTGTTCATAACCACACAAGGAGGAAGTGGGAAAGCTGCTTGCACATTTGGCAGGACAGCAAACCAGACGGAGGCTAAGAGACAATCAAGCAGGTCAGGTCTGAGGGACAAGGGGGGAAGAGATGTTACCAAGGAATTAGGCTTGATCCGTAGGGTTTTGGGCTATGAGAGTACTGGTTGTGAGCAAAGTTCGGGATTTTCCGTTTTAGTGTGTCTGCACACAGAGAGATTGTGATGAGCTTCAAGAACCCTGCGCATAGTTGGTGTACCTGTCACAGTGACTAGAAGATGTGCGCGTTGAAATACTGAGCTAGCTATTCAAGGGGGTCTGGTTGGCAGGTGAGTTGGGTTGGCACCTGCGTGTGAGGAGCTGCGGGTGGGGGAGGTGCGCTGGGGTTTTTAATTGCTTGTCAAAACAAAAAATTAATATTCCTGGGATATCACCAGATCTTTCAGGAAGATGCGTACAAGACCTTGCAGGAACCCTAATCTCGACTCCATGTGCAGGAGAAACACGCAACACCGCGTGCTGCTGCGTGGCGTCCACCTAACACTTTGGCTGCTGCATCCCCACCTTGAGATAGTTGGGGCCCATAGCGGGTGGCAGGTTCATGGGCAGCTACTTCACTGGCAGGAGCAGATGGCTTGTGTCATAGGGTTTTGTAAGCGACCATAAGTTCAACCCTGGTGACCGTCGTATATTTGCCATTTTGTGTCTGTGACTGATTGAATCCCTCAGGTGCAGCCTGTAGGACCCGCCTGCCTGTGCACTGTGGGTTCAGCCAAAAATGCGAATGCGTATGCGTATTGATTTTAAATGGCAATGCCTCCCATGTGTAACACGGTATGATGTGGGCCTGAACCATTTTTGCTGCGTGTACTGCAGTCCTCACCGTGGGCGCGTTGCTGGCACTCTGATTTCCTTCCATTAGCTCTGTGAGTATGGCTGCAAGGATGGAGGCTTCCCACCATTTGGAGAGCTTTTGGCTCCCCAGTTGATCATGTACATCATGCGTGGATGGATGGTGGGGACCGGGGACTCGCACAGCAATTAGCTTACACATGTGGGGCAAACACAACGACCACATTCTAGGAGTACGCGCCATGGTGGGGTCCAGGTTGGGGATTATTGGAGGTGGGAGAGGGATGCAAAATAGGATGCATTGCAGGCTGGCTTGGATACAGGGATGCCATCCCTGGCTCGAGCCCATATGGCATAGAATTGAGGGGCCTCAGGATAAACTATTATTCTCGAGTCCTTCTGCTGTAGGTATCGCTGCCCAATTGCAACCCCCATGGGCGCAAATGCCCAGCCATGTGGGTGTGGGTGCTGCACTTGATGGCATTGCTTGGCATGTGGCTGGTATTTTATGTTAACAGCCATTCCCTCGACACTAAACTGTGACATATTTCTACCAGTGCCACTCAAACACGCCCCTTTGCTTTCGGCAAAAGCAATGCTGCCATTGCACATTGTCGCCTGCAGTGGCCGCGAGCACAAGATTCAGCAGCCGCGGCCACATGAAAAAGCATATGTCACAGTGATGCAGGTTATGCGGGTAAATTGGTCCCATTGCAGAAGGATTTCCTCGGGGTACATGGACAGTCGGGGGACATGCACATGCATAAGGAGAAAAGAGTATGCAGTGCGTTCAAAAATGAATTATTGTTAATAATGCAACTTGCCAACCTGTCCATCATTTCCCAGCGTGATTCATGTGATGCCTACAAACCATGGTCATCCACATGCTGCATCCCGTCAAACCCCAGAGAGCATGCACAGTATCCACACAATTGCAGCCCAAACCCGTGGCCAACCGCACATAAAAGTCCATATCACAGCCATCCATGGGCAATCCCAAGAGTCTAGCCACACAAAGCAGTGCCAGCATGCCCTGATAGCAACCTTGATGTCAAGCCAGCCCCTACACCCCAATCCCCTAATCACATGTGCAACCAGCTCACAGCTGCTCCTCTGCAAAAGCGTCCCACACAACATCCCACATAGCCCCCCTATCTTCATCATCGGCCGCAAATGCGGGGCCTTGCACCCTCCAGACCCCCGGGTCCAATGCTTCCAGGGCTTCCAAAGCAGCTATTGCCCGGGATCGCACATCGCCACCATCATCACAATGGTACAGCCCATACCCCCCCGCGGCGTTGATTTGCCCAGTCACCCAGCGCAGCACAGCCGCAAGCTCGTCATCCCCCCCCCTTTGCGCCTCCCCTGGCGGCCCCTCCCCAGCCTCCCCTGTTGCCTCCCCACTGCTGCTGGCCCCTGGCGCCTCTTGGGTGGTGGTGCGGTGCGCATCCGCCGTCACCACCCAACCCTTGCACGCCACCTTGATCTTGTTCTTGGGCTTCCAGCCAACCAGGCGCAGGCTGGGGTTGACGGGAGCGGTGAGGACCAGGGGCCACTCCGCATACCAATTCTCATGGGGTTGGATGGTGACCAGGTGGGGCAGGTGGGGCAACTGCATTTCCAAAAGCACGTCCCAAAGATCTTCCGCGGTCGGCTTCACACTTGGGAGGCTGAGGTGGCGCAGTGTGGGGGGCAGGTGGGGCAGGAAGTCCAGCCGCTGGCAGTCGGGCGAGGGGGTGTCAAGGTGCCCGCACGCAGCAGTCAAGTAGCACCCTTTGAGTTCCAATTCCCGCAGGGGGGGCGCCAGCAGGCGGGCCCAGCTGTTGACCACGCCGATGAACGGCCCATCTATATGCTTGCACCCAGTCACGTCGTGGGCATTGAAGGTGAGGCGCTGCAGGGTGCTGGGCCACCAGGGCACCTTTTGCGCCAGCTCCAGATGGGTGCCAGCCTTCATTGTCAGGGTGAGCTCGGTGAGTGCGGTCCAGGGGCGCAGGTTGAGCGCCAGCTGTGTGTGCCACAGCTCGAGCTCCAGGCGTGAGAGGTTGGGCAGCTGCCGCAGCGGCAGCGTGCTGCAGTCCTGCTGCAGGTGGGGAGCCCCTGCAGGCCGGTGCAGGCGGCCAATGGTGAGCGCGGCGTGCATCACAGAGGGGAGCGGGGGCAGTGGGAACGCCAGGAAGTCCGAGCCACAGGCACCCCGCAGCACCAGTGAGAGGCGTGTGAGGCGTGTGAGGGTAGAGAGGTGGTGGGTGATCCCCGCCAATGCAGCACCGTCCTCCTCCTCGACTGGGTTGAACAAGGCAGTCAGCCTCAGCTCCTCCAGCAAGTGCAGGCGCCCTATTGCCGCAAAAAGCGCTGCGAGCCTGGGCAGCGGCTGAGCTGCCTGGTCCAGAACCCGCAGCTTCACTGTCTGCACCCTATTAGGGTCCAGGGCTGCCAGCAGATCCACACAGGGCTGGGTGTGTGTGAACTGGTCGTCCGCAGTGTCCAACACCCTGGTGTGCGCCAAGTGGTTGATCATGTGGCGGAGCTCGGGGCGGCGGTACTGGGTATCGACAACCTCCCAGAGCACTCCTTCGCTGCAGAGGAGCCTGTGCCAGCGCTTGCACACAGGGGCTGCATGGGCACGCTCGCGAAGAGGGACCCCCAGCAAGATGTGGCTCAACACGCCGTCTGGTAGACTGTCCATGATATGCTCCTGGTGACCTGTGTTAAAACAGAAGCGTGCCGTTGTCAGGTTAATCATGGGAAACCGGCGCGTGTTCTTTGTTTGTGTTGCAAGCAGGAAGCAGCGGGACTGTCGAAAACCAGGGAGAGGGCCTTAGCAACTTGTGGCTGGGGTTGCAGTAACGCTATTGGGCTATGGGCAGTGTCCCACCCTCAGTCAGAAATCCAGCTGCAACTGCAGTGCAAGCTCTCCTAGGTCGCCAAACCTCACCTTGTTCAGATCTCTTTGCCACCCGGGTATCTTGGACAGTCTCGCTTGAGTGGACTTCCCCAAAGTGGGATAGTTTGCAGTAGCAGTCAGGGGTGTGACTGCCGCGGACCTCCTTAAACCTGGCTAGCGCCCGCACGAATTGCTCAGCGAACGGCGATTCGAAGATCGTCGCGACCGCTTCCAAGAAAGAGCTGTGGCCCAGTAGACCCCGGGGACACAATAGAGAGTTGAATGAACCTGTTAGCAGTCATTCCGTTTCAACGCTTTGACCGTTAGCCTAAGGCTTAGGCTTCCTTTTCCACTTGTTGCAACGCCCTCACAGGCGAGGGGCGCCCAGCTTGGTACCATACCCCAACTTGGCGCCCAAGGCATACTAGATTCATTGTGAGCTGTGTGCGAAATACTTGACGGTATTGGTAGGCGATTTCGTGTACATATTCGTGACGTGCTTGCCATATGTGTTGTGAACGCCATGGTGTGTGTGGCTGCATGACCATGTGGATGTGGCATGCATGCATGCATGCATAAGACCCACTTTCGCTATTGTTTGCAACATACGAAGCACAGCAGCGTTTCGATACTTTTCGAAATATTTTTACGGTATTGGCCCTTCGTAGGCGTCGTTACACAGTTTGTGACATGCATGCATATGGCGTGAAGGTGGGTTCTGAATCTAGCTATCGAGTCTGCCACGGCACGCACGCGCTTAAGCAGCGCCCGGCACACATATGCCGCTGTAAGCCGGCGCCGTGGCCTCCTCTGCGGTAACATAAGGACAGTGGCTCACAATGGTGCTCCGCATTACTTTGACTTCGGCACTTCGCCATGCCGTGGAGTTGGGCCGCTGCTAGCTCGTGTGGTGGTTTGGCGTGGCTGTCAGCTTTGCAAGCGTAAGAGCGGCTCTGCCTTCTTCTGGTCCTAAGCCACAGCTACAATGCCGCAACGGGCCCTGGGTTTAGGGTGCCCAATACTGAGTCACCACTGCACCCCACGCTGCAATCTGTTAGCGCTATTGGCAGCCTTCAACACTCTCCCTATGGCAAGCACTGGTATGAGCGTTAATATGTGAGCGGTACGCGTTGCATGTAGAAAATAGCACATGCAAATGCTGCAGCGCACAGTACCCACAGTGCTCCCTCAAAACCCACAAACCGCATCCACCGGTAAGACAGCCACAGCCATCCAAATGCCAAGCGCGACACTCCAACAAATTACAACTTAATGTACAGGGAATTAGGCCACCCAATCCCTTGCAAACCCTGCTCATACTATGACTCGCTATGGCATAGTTCCCCCCGCACCTGTGGCCCAAGATGAGCAGGAAGGAGATGCCACTTTGCACCCGCAAATATATGTTTCAACGCCCCAGCGGCCAGTACCAAATGCCCCAAACCAGCGGCCAGTGACCCCTCATGGCATGGCAATATGCCCGCCCTCCAACCGTTAGAGCATGCAAGCACGGCGTTGACACTGCATGCCACGAAAATCAAGCTACTCGGAGCGTTCAAAATACTGATAAGCAACAGCGTCGATGAATCCAGTGTACCCAATTGATCAATCATCAGTGTATGATGATGTTCCAAATGGGTTAGACAACAAACAACCTTAGAAAGAGAAAAATGTCATCACAAACACGGTGACACCTGAAAATCACTTCAAAATTTGCATCAACCAAATTATATGTATCATTGGTGGAGATGAATAAACAACCTGTACTTTATTCACTCCCAATCCTTAGTTTGCGGACTGCTACGTGATGCAATGAATGCTTAACGTGACTGCTCTTGTACAGGGCCAGGTTGTAAGGCTTTAATGCATGCCATGCTCATTTATTATTGTCTTTTTACTCTCCAACACAACCCTCCACTCCAATCTGTTAGCTACTGGCCAGCTCACTCTCTCTGCGGCGCTGTCCCCTCCCCTTTTCCCTGCTCCCCCCTTTTGCCCCTTGTCCCCTCCCCTGCTCATCCCCCCAGTCCCCGTCATCCTTATCCCCCCCTCGCCCCTCCCCTCCCCTCAGCAACCCAAAGTGGACATGCCTCACCTGGACCCCGTGCACCGCCTGCACCTCTTGCGGCACCGCCACCGCAACAGCCGGCCCTGGCAAACCCTCGGCAGGGTTTCCTCCCACATCAACATCATCCGTGTCCACATCCACCGCGTGGTTCTCCTCCTCTGTGTCGAGTGTCGCGCCCCCCTGCTCGCTTCGCCCCGCTGGATCCCCCGGGACCAGTGGGGCCAACCCCGCCGCGGTGCGCATTGCGTCAAACATTGTAGTGGACATGTGGTCGCGCACCATGTGTCGGGACAGCAGGATGCCCTCGGCTGCAGGCAGGGCGGGTGGGTAGGTGGGCGGCTGGCGGCGGGTACAATGTATGTCATGAGAATAGCATGCCAACACGTACATTGCATACATCTACCCTTTCCACACTCAGTCTGAAAGATGGCAAGAACGGTGCAGCATAATGCCGGTACTCCTTGGCGCCTCCCCTGCAAAACCTTTTGAGTTGCTAGTCTGCTTTTAATTCAATAAGTATGCAAATATGAACAAATTAACCTTACGCAAGCCACCCCTGCCCACTCCTTACCTACCACCTCCTCCGGCTTGATCCACACGGCATCCCAGGTGCGCTTGCCCTTCACCCGCAGGGGCCTGCAGAAGATGACCTTCCCGGGGGGGTACATGGCCAGGGGCCTGCCCAGCTGGCGGGTGCCCTCGTAGTACGTCTCCAGGAAGGCGCGCGCCTCAGGGGGGATATCACGATAGGAGTTCGTAAACAGGTCGCGCATGAGGGCAATGCGGGTGCGCTTGGTGGAGGAGCTCATGAGGACCTGTGGGGGTAGACTGCATTATTTCAGGGGCCTGTTTTTTGTGGGCAACGCGCTCTTTGAAGAACCAAACTGATTGGGACCCGTGAATTTTAGCATGTTTTGTGATTTTGTGACTATAACAGGTCGCGCATGAGGGCAGTGCGGGTGCGCTTGGTGAAGGAGCTCATGAGAAACTGTGAGGATGGGCAAAAGGAGGGGACCAGCCCTAGATCACAATACACTTTTGGTTTGCCGAAAGCAAGGAAAGGAAAGAAGATGACTGCAGTATGCTTCCATACGACAAAGAGGTCGCATTCGCTCTAGCACTAGAAATATTGAATTGCTGTGCAACTGCGACCACCGTCATGCAGAACCCAGAGTGCGGTGCTTGTGAGCCAAGTGAAGGAGCGCAGGTGAACCGCTGTCAAGTTATTAACCGTTGATGATCAGAAAAGGACGTGATGTTCCATTGTGAAGCGATCTTCAACTTTCTCTTTCCACTCTTCTTTGGCTTCAATCAACGAAATTCAACATCACATGGAAGAGTGACAAGAGAATGTTGAAGATATAACATCCAACCCCACCAGCAGACGCACATGCACGCACTGACCTGCAGCCCCAAGTCCCCTAACCCCACCCCACCTTGATCTTGTGCTGCTTGCACCTGGCCAGCGCGGTCACCATCTCATCCATGAGCCTGCGCAGGTTGCTGACAGACATGCGCGGAACCACGTCCTTGCCCACCACCGCTGAGGTGCAGAAGGCGGCGGCGGCGCGCACCACGTTGCGGGTGAGCATGCCGCCGGGGGGGCAGAAGGCCAGGCAGGTGAGGTCTGGGGGGTGGGGCAGGGTGGGGGTGAGGGGGCGGCGCGCAGTGCGTGGGAGCACGAGAAGTAAGGTTTCAAGTGACATCAGTACAGAGTTAACAATGTCCCCAGGGGTGGCAGAGGCAAGGCAGGTGAGGTTTCTGGGGTAGGGGAGAGGATGGCGGGGGAGTGACGGGGGCTCACGCTGGTTGTAAAAAATTGTGGACGGGGTTAAAATTCAGGGCTCAAGTTTAGTGCTGCATTAACATATGCTTTGCGCAGGCATGCCCCATCGCAGCACTCACAGCCGGTGACGGTGGCGGTGGGGTGCTAAATACGAGGTACATCTGCCTTAAACTTTATGGTGTCATAGTTTGAAATCCATGATATAGGCCTTAGCACCAAGCATGGGGTTTAGACCCTAGCTTTGGGTTCAGGGCTTTGAGGTGCTCTCTCTTACCTGGGTAGTCTGCCTTGAGCTTGAGCGCGATGAGGCACGCAGCCCCCGCCCCCAGGCTGTGACCCAGCACCACCAGCTTCCACCCAGAGACGTCCAGCTTCCCCCGCACCATCTTCCCCGTGCGCTCACCATCCTCGCGACCCTCCTCGCCAGTGTTGGGCACGGTGCCCCCACCCGCGGGATCCGCATGCGCGCCTGGGGCGGAACCGCCAGTCTGACCCAGCATGGGCACGCTCTGCCCTGTGATGGCCTCTCCGGCCTTTCCAGCAACCTCTGTAGCTTTCCGCAGGACGCTGTCAAGGATACCATCATCCCGCTCGCTCTGTTGGATATCTGAGCCCCAGATGCCGGCCTGGTCTGGGTTCCCACCCTCCGTTTGCTGATCAGGGTGCTGACGATCACCATTGGCCGATGTGGCAGTGTGATCATTGTGATCGTTGTCGCGCACCATGCCCTCCTGGTGCTCTGGAGCGCTGGGACCGGCGCCGGCCTGCGCCTTGTTGTGTGGGTCCTTGACCAGCTGCTGCAGGATCTGCTTGCTCTCAAGGTCCTGGAGGATGGCCTTAGCTGCGCTCAGCATGCCCGCGTGCGCAAAACCCCTGCCTTTGATGCTCTGCAAAGTGCACATTCTTGGTCAGGCCAGCTGGTGTTTTGCTTTGAGGCTCTTTCTGACCTTTGCGCATCAGGATGTGCTTGCCATGCATGGTGCTCTAAATCAAGCAAACACCCAGCTCATCACCGGTTGGCCCCAGTGGCAGCAATTACATTCCTAGTTTGTAGCAGTTGAAGGACATGCGATACAGTCGTCTTCCGGTGTTTGCATGGCAAACATTGCATCACATACAAACATAAAGTACAATATTGCACAATAAATTTACCTTCTTGACAGCCTCAGGGAGGAAATCGTCCAGCGGCTCTGGCGCCACCACTGCATCTGTCACGATGTCGGCGACACTGACAGTGCCCCTGTACATGAACCACAGCAGCACTCAGCACTGTGTAGAATTGGCAACAAATGGCCAGCAGGCAGCCTGGTAGGAATGCAAGGCTTGAGGATGCAACTTGCAACAGGAACCTGGCAGGGAATAGAGTATGACTCGGTCAGGTTTGTATACAGCACTGTGGTAAACCCCCTCTTGATGACTCATGAGATCTACTATAAATAGCACAATTATGGTGGGTAAAGAAGGCAAAGAGCACTTTGTAAAGGGCATTTGCCGAGACCGTACCTGATGGCAAGAACAACCGACTTGGTAGACTCGTCCAGGCACACCATGTATGGCAGATGCGACAGCACCTCGTTGTCTGCACTCATGTGCACAACCTGCTCCTCAGAGATGCCAACCTCCTTGCTGGAGGGGCCCTCCAGCGTTGCAGCCCCAGCCTCCTCCAGGGTCCCACCTGGTGCCACATTGCACATTGGGGATTTCAAGGTCTTGCTTATACACAGTGCGCAGAACCAGCAGCTGCCTACTCATACCGAAATATGGTCAACTTCCAGAGCCTCTTCCAAAGACCCACCAGGTTGTCACATTCTATTACAGAGCAAAACTTTGCAAATGGTCAACTTACAGAGCCTCTTCCAAAGACCCACCTGGGTGTCACATTCTATTATAGAGCAAAACTTTGCAGATTTTAGACCTGTAATTTTGCCAATTAAAAGCAGACATGTTGCTACTTTAATATCGTTGACAATTGTCGCTGAACAAGCCTGGAACCTGACAAAGACCAGACACATTGACTCACCTGATCCTTTATCACTCTGCCTTGAAAGCTCCCTCACGTTTGACCCTGGATCTATGCAAACCTTCACAGGGTTGCACCCCCGCTTGGGCGTCACAGGCTTAAGGTCAAACACAGCAAACGCGTAGCGCGCGAAGTGCTCAGCCTTCTTGAGCACAGCATTGTCCACAGCTTCTCGATGACCTGTGCATATTAGGATTCACAGTCAATCTGGGATCGACCTGACTCTGCACAATTCCCCCGGTAGAATATTATACTGTATGGATTCTCTGCGCTTCAAACAGCAAAAAATGTGCTTTGAATTGCCCCAGTATCCTGTCCTTTTAACAGTGTTTGCGGCGTAATTTCAGGTGACATGGATGACATGATGATCGCACTGGACGGTCAACGGACCATTCCTGCCACCTGACCACATCCTTCTGTAGAACAGCCGTAGCACATATGACAGCCATTGCAACCTGTGAGACACGCCACTCGCCAGTGTACAATTTGAACAGGCCATTCCTGCCACCTGATGAAAACCTTCATAAATATATGTAGCAAGTGCATTGGCCATGGCAACCTGTGAGACACGCCACTCACAAGTGTATAAATTCACTGCCTTCTTGGGTGACAGCTTCTTGGCAGCCAGCGTGGCGGTCACGCTGGGAGGAGTCAGCACCAGGGGGTGCTCCAAAGTGATTTGGTGTGCAAGCCCCAATGCATTCGATCCCAGTGAATCTGGCTCCGTCTCTGAAGTATCTGCAGGCGCATCAATCCCCATCTGCACAGGAAGTGGGTTGCGTACGTCAGGTTGTAATAACACATGCCATAGTCATGGGGTCACATTGGATACACCGCATGCTTGAAGCATGATGGGTGTTTGCAACGCATGCCATGATACGCACATGAGCTTGCAATCTATGACCTATGATCATGTGTGTATCGTGGCAAGCTAACAAGACCGATGACCAAGGAATGCACATCAGTATCCTGTGAGTATGATCAAGGAGGCAATCTACTGATTAATGTGCCTAATGCACTGTAGCCAGGCTGCCAGGTCCTCACCACTTGCATGTAGCGGGAGCGCGTGAATGGCACCTCGCTCTCCGATCCAATGCTGAGCGCAT
>JAULBX010031283.1:0-11215 GCA_032358255.1 Heterotrichella gracilis
TGTCTGTGTTTTTCAACATTGCTGGTTGTGGTTTGCCGCCGTGTGTGGGGGCGTTCTGTTTCTTTCTTTCTTTCTTAAGCTGATTCAGCTGCAGCTGGTGGTCATGAGTAGTCAACAAGGCTTACCATGTTACAGTAACTGCCACATCTCTTCTTATAGACCCCTACTAGGGGAACAGTACCTACTAGGAGTTAGTAACAGTTGAAAAACGTACGTAAAACATTTTCTGTGTTGGGGTCAGGAAAACGTAAATATTGTTTGGACACTGGAAGGGGAACAATCCCAGTACTGCCTGATAGGAAACATAGTATGTAGGCAATGGCAGTTAACTGATAGGAAAAATAGAGGCTAGTGTCAGAATGGAAAGTCTCAGACATATCTACGCAGGGAATCGGTTCGTGTGCGGTGTGAACTACCACAACAGAACTTCAGGGAAACAATGCGGGTACTGGAGATACAGGCATACGGATGCACAAGGCATTATAAAAACTTGCACACCCAGGCAAATTTTGAAGCATCACCAAAGCATAATTGGAAGGCAGTCAGAATACGGTAGGTGAAGTGAAGTGCGAATACAGAAGCAGTAATAACAAACAATAAAAAGTGATACATTTTGCTGCATGCGCCATGCAGCCAACATCATGCCTGTCCCTCCCCGGCATACAAAAAAATACTGTGTCACCCCACCGCCCACCTCGTGGCATGCGGCGCTGCCCCACATGACAGCCTACACTATGTAGGGTTTTAACCCTACACTATTTAGGGTTTTAACCCTAGACCTACACCGTAAACCATGCCCCACACAGCCCCTAAACAGCGCCCTCATCTGCTGTACTGCGTGCGGCTCTCCCCCAGCGCAAACACGCTGGGCATGGCCTGCTGCGCCTGCACCAGCATCTGCTCAAGCGCCATGCGCCTGGGAACCACGCTGGCCTCCTTGCCACCCACAGAGAACAGGCTGAAATGCGAATCCGACCCAAAAATGCCCGAGGGAACCACATAGTCCTCGGTGGTCCCATCCCACACCACCTGGCCGTCCACCACTGGCAGGGTGTAGGGCTTGCTGGTGCGCCAGGTCTGGCCAATCACCCCATGCATGTCGGTCACCGATCGGTCCAGGATGGCGGTGTGGATGTTGAGCCAGGCTTGCTCCCCGGTGACTGTGAATGCCATGAGTGGGGATCGCAGGGTGAGGACCTCGCCCTTGGGGGTGGTGGCCAGGGAGAGGAGCAGGTCGGAGCCGCGCACGCGCAGGGGGCGGTTGGGCTCCAGGTAGGGGGTCACGTCCTGGTCATATAGGTACACTGCGAAGGGGAGAAAGGGGGAGCGGTGAGCAGGGGAAGGGACCACAGGGGAGGGGGGAGGGGGGGGGGAGTAGGGGGAGATCACAAAGGACGGCAACCTGATAAAGACAGGGACCATATTTAATATTAATTTATATTAACCCTAAGCGATCTCAGAGCACACATACTGGCACATGAACATGCGCATGGACACCACATGCAGACAAATGAACAATTAGTACATGCGCACACAAAGTATAAACTCATGCATGGATTTCAGTGCGGTCCCTCACCTCCCAGCTTGCCGTCGCCACGTGCCTCCACCGCTGCCCTTGCCCCTCCTATCCTGAAGCCCATGAGCGTCATGTAGTTGTTGGTCACTAGGGTGTTGCCCAGGTTGGAGAACAGCGCGTTCACCTGGAGGCATGGGTGAAAAGGTTTAGCGGGCTGTTGTGGAAGAGGTGCAGGGAGGGTTTAGGGTTTATGGGGCTGGCATGGAAGGACGGCATGGACATTGTAGGCTTGGCTGGCGGATTTGGAAGGAGCGCGTGCGGGGTGAGGGTGCATGTGGTACCAGGCTGAGGTGAAAGGAGTGGGAAAACAAATCTGTATATATGTGTAAGTATTAGCGTTTAGGGATTTGTGCACCCACCTGTAACCGCTTCTCGCTGATGATGTTGAACACGCTGCCAAACCCTAGGGTAAGGTTCAGAGTTTAGGGTTTAAGGATTTGTGCACCCACCTGGAACCGCTTCTCGCTGATGATGTTGAACACGCTGCCGCTGACGCCGTCAAAGTCAAAAGCGCGGCCATCGAAGCCGGTGACGTGGGGGTCATCGGACATGCCGCCGCCAGATCCGGGGCCACCGGTGGGGGCGGGAGTGCCGCCGCCATTATCAGGGGAAGGGGGGGTGCCTGCGCATGGGGGGGAAGGAGGGGGGTGTCAGATGGGAGGGAGGGGGGGGCTGTGGGGGTCAGGCAGGAGGGAAGTACAGGGCACATGTACTACTGCAGGCAAAGCTTGGCGTATAAACCATTTTTGAGAACAATGCAATGCTCTCCATGTGCCACAGCACCCACTGGCAGAAATGCTGAAAAACATAAACAGTGGAAACCCTACGGAGGGTTTAGGGTGGACTGGGGAGTGAGTGGCAAGGGCCAGTGACAGTGCACCCTGCCTCACCTGGTGACTTGCAGTCAAACTTGAATCTATACTTGCACTGGTGCTCCTTGCTGTCGACACCGGGGCACCCCGCCTGAGCCGCTGCTGCACTCCCAGTGACCGCAGACGACTGGAACCACACGTTGACGTAGGCCACGCCATCCTTGCATGGCACTTTAGTCACGTAGGGCTCGGAGTTTACCCTAGGGACATCTAGTTGGGAGCCGTAGCCGTAGGGCCCGCCCTTGACTGGCACGCCGCAGCTTCCGTCCATGTTTTGCATCCAAAACTGCTCAATCTGGGGAGGGTACGGGGGGGTTTAAGTGGGTCAGACACACGCGTTCCAGCAGTCCAGCATGTAGGGTGTTGCAGCAATGTGTGTTGCACAATGGGGCACCAAGCAGAGGATAGGGGTAGGTTGCCTCCAAGCCCGAGAACAAACCCTAGGTAGGGTAGTTGAGGGTATGATGCAACAGCGGCCACCTAGCAGGCTATGGGACAACCCTTGGCAGGGTACTAGCACCAGGGTGTCGGGTGAAGGGCATATACGTTGGTGCCCGCTGCATTAGGGTTTACGCTTCAGGGTTAAGGGTTTAGCAGGGTGACATGAGAGTTCGCACTTTGCCATTGACGTAGCACTGGTTGGTGCTGCAATACTCCACAGACACACCACTGGGAATGCGCAGTAGGGTTTAGCATAACACTGTAGGGTTTGTGGTTACAGCAGTGTGCACACCTTGCCATTGACGTAGCACTGGTTGGTGCTCCCATACTCCACAGACACCGAGCTGCCAGGGTCAACAAAGTAGTTGAAGCACTTGCTGGGGTCCAGGCGGGCGGGGCATTTGCCTTCACCTGGGGGAGGGTGGGGAGGGGAGGCATTATAGGTAGGGGTCGGAGCATAGGTGTAGAGGCAGAGGGTGGACAAGCAGTGTGGGTTGAGGGTCCAGGTTTTAGGGGTGGCACAGTGTGGGTGCAGCAATGCATGGCAGGATGGCTTGCGCCAAGCAGGGGGGTGAAGCCAGGTGAAAGCAGGGGATGGCATGTGACAAGCAGCAGGTGCACGTGAACCCGCCTGGGGTGCACGCAGCCCTAAACCCTAAACCTTAAACCCTAAACCCAAATAAGTGGCAGGGTATGGCGCACCTCCACTGTGGCCGCTGGGGGTCTCTGGCGATGGGGGCTCTTTGGATGGTGGGGACTCCTTAACTGTGGACGCAGGCACGGGTGGTAGACGTGAGCGAATGGCATGGGGTGGTTAGGAATAGGCACCACGACACCCAGGTGGCGAGCCATCACAGTTGAAGTGCAGATGCACATGTGTAAAAGCACACGTGGCCAGCAGCAGCGGATGGGCACAAGCTACACGGTGTGTGGGCCCAGATACATCACTCATAGGGGATGGATACTGTGCTGCAGTGGGTGCTTGATTGTGACCTAGGTTGCACTGGTGCTCCTCACTGGCCACCTGAACACTAAACCCTATACCCTATACCCTTCGCCAGGGCTGCTCACCTGGCGACTTGCAGTCAAACTTGACTGTGACCTTGCATTGGTGCTCCTTGCTATCCACCCCGGGGCAACCTGCCTGGGCCGCTGCTGCATCCCCAATGATCGCAGAAGACTGGAACCACACACTGATGTAGGCCACGCCATCCTTGCAAGGCACTTTAGTCACGTAGGGCTCCGAGTTTACCCTAGGGACGGCAATCTGGGAGCCAGGACCAAACGGGCCGTCCTTGGCCGGCACGCCGCAGCTGCCGTCCATTTTTTGCATCCAGAACTTCTCCACCTGGGGGAGCATAGGGAGCGAGTGAGTGGGTTACCATGGATGTGCGTTCCAGCGGTACAGCAGGTTAACAGCCAACCTTGCACATGCGGCGCCAAGCAGGGGGATTCAGGGCAAGGTTGTACACACTCAAGACAAACTCTAGGTAGGGTAAGTGAGGGTGTCACGCAACCGAGGCTACCTGGTGGGAACAGGGTTTTGAGTACACAAGCCTTGGGGTTCCACTGCATTACATTCAACAACTTGTTTAGGGTTACAGCACCGTGCGCACCTTGCCATTCACGAAGCACTGGCTGCTGGTCCCAAGCTGCATTAGGGTTTGGGCTTGAGGGTTTGGGGTTTGGGGTTACAGCAGTGTACACACCTTGCCGTTGACGTAGCACTGGCTGCTGGTCCCGTACTGCACCGACACCGAGCTGCCTGGGTCCACCTCGTACTTGAAGCACTTGCTGGGGTCCACGTTGACGGGGCACTTGCCTTCACCTGCGCGAGGAAGGGAGAGGGGTGGCGTGTTAAATGGAGTATGGAGTGGGGTGTAGGTGGAGGGGAAGGATGGGGCAGTGGGTGCAGCTACGCATGGCGAGGAAGGGTTGCGCCAGGCAGGGCAGGTGGGCAGGGGTGGGCAGGAGGATGGCATGCGCCAAGCAGGTGGGGTGCACATGACAGGGTTGGGGTGCATGCCAAAGTGGCAGGGCGGTGCACAGGCGGTGTGGGCGCAGTGGCAGGTGGCAAGGTGTGGCGTACCTCCGGGGGTGCTGGGGGTGTCTGGTGGCGCACCGATGTTGGGTGATTGCGACACCTCGCCTGTGAATGCAGCGAGAGCGGTGGGTGTTAGCAAACGACATGGAGTGGTTGGGGACAGGCACCACAACAATCAGGGTGGTGAGCCCTCACAGTTGCAGAGCACAGGTGTGGTTGCACACAGTGTTCAACGCAAGCTATGCAGGTCGGCACAGGCTATGTTGTGTGCGCAACCAGCTTAGCACTCACATGGGGATGGACACTGTGCTGCAGTGGGTGCAGGCTTTAAAGTTCAGGTCACAGGGATTAGGGTTCAGGCATTATTGGCCAGGCTTCAGGGTTTGGGGTTTAGGGTTGGTGTGTGCTCACCTTCGCACTTGCAGGGGATGTAGACGGTGGTGCTGCAGTGGGAGCAGGAGGGCCAGTCGGGGGCATTGGGGCAGCCCGCCTTCTTGGCCGCGCTTGTCTCGCTGTTGTCGCCACTGTTAAATCCCTCGTCACCCGCCCACACCTTGACCGCGGCTTTGCCGTTGACGCACTTGAGGGTCATCTTCTCTGGCATGCCGTCCATGCCGTTGCCAAATACCTGGTTGCGGGCTGAGTAGGCGCACTTTTGCCCGCTCTCCTCTGCCATTGCAAAGTAGCCCAGGGCCTTTTGCTTGTAGCACTGGATGGACTTGATGATGGTGACGGTGCAGGCCTTGGGGTCGGACTCCCACACAAAGCAGGACGCGGGGTCCAGCTTGCCATCCGCAAAGCACTTGAGGTTGCTGGCTGGGCACTTGCTCTGCCCATCCTTGACTGCTGCGGTTGCTGCAGCGGCTTCCTCTGCGGCCTTGGTTGCTTCCGCTGCAGCGGCTGCCTCCTCCTCCTTGATCTTGGCCTTCTCTTCTGCGGACATGTTGTTGGCTGCCTCTGCTTCCTTGGCTGCCTCCTCTGCTGCCTTGGCTGCTTCCGCTGCCTTGGCTGCTTCCTCCTCCTTCAGCTTGGCCCTCTCTTCTTCAGTCATGTTGTTGGCTGCCTCTGCCGCGGCCTTCAGCTGGGCGCTGTCAGACTCGAGCTGCTTGGCGTACTCCTCCTTGCGCCTGGCGTATGCTTCCCTTTGCCTATCTGCTTCGGCAGTCAGCTTGGTCTTCTCCTCGGCGTTCAGGGTCGGGACAGCTGCTGCCTTGTATGCCGCATCCAGCTGGGCGTTGGCTGCGTACAGCTCCTTGAGCATGGTTTCCTCAATCGCCTTGAGCCTGTCTGCCTCCTGCTGGGCGGCGACAGCGGCATCCTGGAGGAGGGAGCGGGAGCGGCGGGAGAAGGGGGTGGCGGTGGAGGCGGAGGTGGTGGCGGTGGTGGAGGTGATGGTGGCGGTGACACACAGCAGGGCCAACAGCAGGGGCTGAAGGCGGGCCATGGTGGGGACTGAGAGGGGGGGAGGAGCGCCACTGCGGGCTGTCGATGGGAGATCTGGGCTGTCGGGTGTCGGTGATGGTGCCTGCGAGAGGAGGGACGAGGGGTGGTCAGGAGTGGGTTCCAGGGGGAGTGGCGTTGCGGGCAGGAGGGTCTCGTGGGTGCAGTCCCGTGGGTACATGCACTACACACAGTGGCGCGCGCGCGAACGGCATGCGGGGCGTTGGCGACAAACGGTGCCAAGGCGCAATGTGATAGTGTAGGACACATCGGGTGCTCGAAACTGAACAGAAACGAAGTACAAGGAACCTAAGTGCGTGTCAGCAAGGCGAAGTCCCATGGGCAGACAGGGGCACGGCGAAAAGCGACAGGCACAGTGGAACGCTCGGCCAACAGAAACTGCTCGGCTAACGGAAACCTCGACCCGGCAAGCACCTCGACCCGGCAACCACATGAAGTACAAGATTCAAACGTAGGAGGGTTGCGAAGGGTCCCCCACTCAGTGTGATGGCGCATGGGTGTGGCATCATTCATGGCGCCAGGCATGAGATTGTGATCGTGACGGTGGTGGTGAGGGACATAGAAAGCAAAGCAGCAGCTGATCAGCAACATCCACAGACACATGTCGCAGTGCACGTCAAGCGCAATGACGCAAGCTGCGTTGGTCGGACCCTCCAACGGTTGGTATGTTTCCCTCCTCAAATGCATGCAGTACGGACAGGCTTGCGGAACAGCAAGTCTGGCGCACACAACCTCACAACGGTGCAGACGCAGTGCAGGATAGGCCTGCGATGCTCACCTGGAGTCCTCACGCAGCTTGGCACTGGATGGCTTGGGTGTCACTGGCTGGCTTGTGTTGGCATCACTGTGGCTTGGTTGGCGTGAGACGGGTTTCTTGTGGGGCGAGGCGTGCTTTAAACTGTTATATCGACTTGTGTTGGGTGATGGGCAACAAAGCATCAAGCAGGATAAGTGGGTTGTCACGGGACAGGGCAAGCTTTAGTACTTTCGTCACTAGCGTCTCAGAGCGAGAGTTTGACAAAAGCAAGCATCTCCGTGCCACTTGGCGGGACAATGGTGCGCGCAATTTTCGAACAGATGACTCAGGTACGACTGGCATGACAAGGCGCTGGTACAAATCCCACGTCATTGCCTGTCTAATATTGTGACAAGCAGCATGAGTACGATTGAAACTGTACCAGAGTAAGCACAGCAATCGTCCATTTCTGCCAAGTAGCCATGCAACTTGACGTTTTGGCACTCTCACAAAGGCGCCAAGTTGGAGGATGAGATAATTGTGAGCACTTTGTACAAATGCGACATTACTGGCAGGAGGGACTTCTCCCCCTCTGCTGCTCGGTCCGCCTCACCGCCCGCCCCCCTCAGCCACTCTATCACCTCAAAGCTTCAATAGGTTTGAGAGACACTGAGAGAGCCTCTGCAGCACATCACGGAAAGGGCAGGATAACATGTGTGCATGCTATTGACTGTCAGACAGGTTGTAGGCACTATCACATACAGAAAGAAGAAACAAAACGCCCCCACATCTTGTTCAGGAAGGCAATAAACACTTCTTTTCCCAGGAAGGAAGGAAGGAAGGGAACGCACAGAGGTGTAGTTCGGGGGCCACTGGCATCCCAGCGTTGAGATAAGGAGGAACATGTAGTGGAAGTTTAGTTCAGAGGCTCACGCATCTTGCAGTGTAGCAAACTCTGGAGTAGCTGGACTGGACTCAAGTGCTAGCAGGTGCTGTATAGTGTGCCACACACTCCATGCCTACTTGGTGTGGCTTGGAACGGAATGCCAACTTGGTGTGGCATGGCATTGGTGCCCCATCCAAGTTTTAGAGCATACCAAAGAAAGAAGAAGGGCACAAAAATGGCAGAAAAACTCTTCAGAATGGCACTCCAGTAAAAACAACATTTTCAGTTGTAGGCGACGGCGCCATATAGAAAAAGTGGGTACGCTGCCATTGCAAGGCCAAAAATATACCCTAGAAACCCTCCGGGCAAACCCTACGCCCGGTGCTTGCTAATAGCACTGCCGCAGTGCAATAATTGGTCCTCCCACCAGCGCCCCCCCCTCTCCCCCCTCTCACCCACCCCTGCGTCCACATACACTTCCCCCACGAAAGGCGCCCAAGCCAACACGAACTATAAGGTATTCGCCTCTGTCCGTCCCCTTTCTATCCTTCGTATATAGTTAGTTAGTTAGTTAGTTAGTTACATGCATTCCAGCAAAATAGCCAGATTAGCAGTCAGTCTTGCACATGCGGCGCCACGCAGCTCTTTCCTGGCACTGTTGTTATATCCCCCCCACATACTGCCCCAGCCCCTCCTGCCGCGCCACGCTGTCATGCAGATCATCCGCAAACTCCTTGTCAGGCAGGCCCCACATGGCGTCCAGCAGGGTCTCGTGGTCCACCCCCTGGTACCCCGGCCCACTGCAATTACCCATGAAGGGGTGCGCGGGGAGCCGGGGGACAGTGGGCCCAGACCCTTGTGAGGGTTTTCCCGCCGCGTACAGTGGGCGGTAGGTGCCGCTGTCCCACTCTAGTAGCACCAGCATCCCGCTGCGCATGGTGTCCTCTTTCACCTCGCGCCCGATCTTGCACACCGCGTGGTAGTACACCTGCAGGGATTTTAGGGTTTTAACTTTAGGGTTTAGGGATTAGGGTTCTAGGGTGTCCTCCTTGACCTAGCGCCCGATCATGCACACCGCGTGGTAGTACCCCTGCGCAGGGGTGGGAGTTCAGGGATTCCAAGCTAGGCAGTGCTCCAGGAAGCACGGGATGCTGCCGCAGTGACGGGTAAACCACTGCGCAGGGTGCCGCACCACCTGCAGCCCTTAACCCTAAACCCTCACCTCACTCTCCAATGCCATACGCTAGGTGACAGCACACGATCCTTGGCAGAGCATCCCCAAAGAAGTGCAAATCACCCCGCCGAGGACACAACCCCCCTGCCCACCCACCTTGAACCACAGGCAGTGCTCCAGAAAGTGCGTGATGCTGCCGCAGTGGAGTGTAAGCCATTGCGCAGGGTGGCGCACCACCGCCACGCGCCCAGTGCGCTGCACCTGCCGGCACTGGCGTGCGGTGTGGCATGCTTGCCATACCGAGTGCTGGTCCCCTGTGTCTCCTTCCATGAGGTTGTTCCATATCCACTGATCGAACATCACGATCTTGGCGCCATCCCGAGTCATGTGCTCCTCTATGTGGTCCAGCCAGCTGTGAAAGAGGGGGAATTAAATGTTTAAATTTAAATAAGCATTTAAAACTTTGAAATGGTCATGTAAATACAAGATTTACAAGAACTTGTTTCACAGTCACATTCAGGAAGGCCAAATTGTTGATGTGCAAGTATAATACGCACAAAAGCCCAACAGTATTAGAAGCTTTAGCACTAAGTAGCATATACGTATACATATTTTAGATTTTATGCAGAATCAATGCACTCAGCCACGGCTAACCTCAGATTGTGTGCGCCCAACTATGCGGTATAACCAGTGGCCACATGCTTGGCGCCACAGGGGGTTTACTCCCATTCGCGCGATTCCCCTATGCCATGTCTTACAAGCACATTCCCACCCTAGCCTAGGGTGTGCATGCGGGGAGAACATGGCGTGTACATGGCATGGCCTAGGGTTGCGCCCCTTCCTACACCCGCACCCCACCCTGCCAGGGCCTGCCACATGCACCACACCGCACCTCTGGAACGCCGCCAGTGTCCTGTTGTTGTTGCGAATGTAGTTCACCCCCGCGTTCACTCCAGGCCCCTCCACCATGAAGGTTGCATCCGCATCAAACTTGTGTGTGAGGAAGTCGAATGACGCCAGGGGGTCGCGATACAGTACCACGTCTGTGTCGCACCACAAGAGGGAGTAGCCCAGGCGCAGCAGCTCAATCATCACCCTGGGGGAGGGGGTGGGGGGGTGGGTTGGGTGGTGGTGGTGTGCGGGTGCGTTGTAGCGGTGTTGTGCTTTCAATCTCTTTTATGTAAAAGTCCAAATTGTGAGTCACTCCACAGTCCTTTTCTCATTTCAAATACACCTTCTAAAGGTCATTTCTCCCATCAATCTGATTTTCTGAGCCATCAAGAACACACCCACACCTACAGGGTGGTTGGTGTAAGGAATAAAGGAGGGGCACAGGTGCTTTGCCGCTCAGCGCCAGATGGAGGCAGGGTGGTGCATGCCGGTCATTACACCACGGGGGTTGGCGTGCATGGTGCGTGGCAAATGAGGGCAGGGTGAATGTATGCATCAGCCACCCCACACAGTTACTGCAATGCATTGCAACATGCGCCTACCGCCAAGCTTGCCCACCCCTCACCTTGGTTTCCAGTAGGTCGCCAAGTGGTAGTTGAACGCGCCCTTCCCCCCAAACGTGATGTCCCCCCTTTGCTCCTCCCCCCCCTTCTCCGCCACCTCCTTTTCAAAGCGCTGGCGCCACTCGCTGTAGTTGAGGTGGCGGGCATCCCAGCAGGGCAGGCGCAGGCGGGCGCAGGCTGACAGGCAGGCTTCGTCCATGGCTGCAGGTGTGGGGGGGGAGTGTAATGGTGGGTGGGACGGTAATGGTGGGTGAGAGTGCATTTCAGCTATCCAGCCAAAAAATATTGGTTGATTTGGGTTAGAAAATAAGAGATCATTTATTAACTGTCTAACCAGGAATTGATTAAGCAATAACTGTCTAACCAGAAATTGATTCATCATGATCAAATACCATGTAGTCATGCACAGAAAACACGCCCAGTATCAATTTTATTTCTTTTGGTGATATATAATAGTATCAAATCGGCCTGTTCCTGGCAGGTGGCAGGTGGCAGGTGGGGGGGAAGGGGG
>JAULBX010031305.1:0-11186 GCA_032358255.1 Heterotrichella gracilis
AACTTTAAAACCTTGTGAAGGCAACCCTATACCCCAAGGTGTGCAATCATGACCCATTTGGCATATGGTACAAAACCTGTATGCGAGTACTGCCCCCTAGCACTTGACCACGCATTCCATAGCATGTGTTTGGTAGGTACCTAGGGTCAAGGCAGGCTAGGCTCAGCAGGAGGACCTCAGCTCGCTCGTGATAAACAAATGGTTTAATTAGTACTGCTTGGCGCTGCATTTGCACGGCTACTGCTAATCTGTCAACATGTTGCCTAATGCGTTTCAATCAACACCCACGCATGCTCCTGTGCAGGGGTACCCAGCGAGACATGCGTGCCAATAGTGATGGAGCTTCTTCCCCCGGCTGCAAGTGGCGCAGCGCCGCTTCAGGCATCTCCTGTGACCCTTGCGTTCGAGCAGCCAATGGACATGGTCAAGAGCGGTGGATGGTTCAAACCCCAAGTCAAAGGCACCTTGTCTTTGACCGGGGAAGTCGATATGTGCTGCATAAAATCCAACACGGTAGGTGTCTGAGGCGGGTGGTGCAGTGCGCACAGTGGTTGAGAGCGCTGATGGTCCCAGTCACATACAATGTACGTGTTGCAAACTGATGTTCAACTTCAGTTTGGACCCGGGTGACACCCATCACTGCCTATGGAATGCCATTAGTCATGTGCACGCAGCGTGTCGTGGATTTGATTGCAACAAGGTGTTATTAGATTAGGATGCGCATTTTGATATGCGTCAGCCAGAGGCACTGGCACTAAGAGGCATTGAAAGGAAGGGGCACAAGCATTGGCAGACACAGTGGCAATGCAACATGGTCCTAATCATCAATCCCTGTCGCATGCAACAATCCTACTGTCTTGTTATGTTAAATGCCATGTTTGCTGACTGATGCATTTATGGTGCAGGTGCATCTGAATCTTCACATGGCACACTGCGAAGTGAATCCAACCTCTCAGCAGGATTGCCGTGCTTGCTATGAAGACGCCAAAAACTGCTCCTGCTCCATCGTGGTTTCCGAGCATTTGCATTTTGAGGTGGATTGCGATGCGCAGCTGCAGCTTCCAGCAGAGCAACTAGTTTTCAGGGCCGTGCCAGAGAGGGCGTGCGGCTTCCGATCTGTCAGGCATGAACATTCGACAGCCACGCTGGAGACCTCCCAGGAGACGCACACAGCAGGGAGCAGCAAGAATGTCAACGTTACGCTGACCACCTCCTGTGCCGCTGCTGGTGCAGACCTCAGCCTTGGGGTGCAGAAGGACTGCACAACCGTCGTTGAGCGCCACTTCACACACCAAGCAATTGCAGCGGGGACAATAGTTCCAACCATGGAGTGGGGCGGGGACGGCAATGAGTGCCTCCTTGGGGGCGTGCAGCGTACGACAGCAAGGGAGGTGTATCTGCGGCGCGATGCGACCAATGCAATTGCATCGGGCATAAGGGGCTCAAACTTGAGGGGTATCTTTTGGAGAGCATCTGAGACGGATGCAGATATGACGGAGCCCCTTACTGTCACTGCTGAGGCCATGGGGGACCTCTCGGGCAGGACCGGAGAGCTCCGCGTGAGGGCAGGAGCGAGGGTCATCAGTCTCCCAATCATCAATAAGAAGTCGAAACGAGGTCGGGACATGCTGGCCATGTTGCCTCGAGTGGGACAGATGAATGCCACTAATGTTATATGTGAGCAGCTGTGCAGAGTAAAGCTGACATTCCCACCAGGCCAGTGAGGCGGTATGGATGACGGTGGTGTGCAGTTTGGATGGACCATGATTACCTTGATGCTTTGCCAACTTGTGCTGTATCTGGGCGGTCTTCGTATCAGATCAGCACGAGCTTACAGTATTGGCACGTTTAGTTCCAGTTTGTGCAGCTGGTAATCAGCCAGGACTCGATGTCATTATACATGCTTCTGTGGACAATCATGATTCATAGTGGACCACCACGGGGGTGCAGAAGTACCAGGAACTGAATGTGCACTTGTTTGAGACTGTGACAGTACCCGGTGCAGTATGCATGCCTGGGTACAGCTCATGCTGAAGCTGTAATGAGTACATTGCTTGGTTATTATGCTGATCACTACCTTACAGCAAGATATGAGACAACAGTTTGCAGAGAATTGACAAGAGTTGAGGCTGTATGCCAGCCCTGGATTGCAATGGCAACATATTGCACACGTCAAGATTTGATGATTGTGACACTAGATTATTATGATTAGTCAATCTGGTAACATGATTTAATGGTAGGGTCCACCTGCCCACCCAACTGGCAGCGCGCCCTTCAGGGCCAATGACAAGCAGGACCTGATAAATTACATTGGTTTTGTTTCAGGAGTCCCAAGCATTGGCACCTTCCCGGCCTCCTCCCTCCCTGGCTACCTCGCTGCCATCGACGCCAGCCTGGCCACACAGCGCCTGCCCACGCCTCAGGGGAACAACTTCTCTTATGCGTTCGACCCAAGGGGAGGTAAGATGGTGCACACCAATGGACATCCTGTGCCTCAACCCGATCAATACATGCATTGTGTCGGTGACGCCGGTCTCTCAGGCTGCGGTGTGAAAACACGAGAACAAAGTAAAGGGAAATTTTAATGATAATGTTTAGGGTTCAGGTTTCCACCATCTCATTGCATGCATTGATGAACCAGTCCAGCAGCCGCTAGGGTGTAGGATTCCAAACATGCGGTTAGGGTTTAGGGTCCAGATATCTCATCCATCTCTGAATCCTGACCCCTTGCAGACCAGTCCATGCGGCAGCAGCCGCATTGAGCGCCTTGTGGGTCAGGTGCGTGACGCGCTGTCAGCAGCTGGGAGCACCTTGAGTCAGGAGGTGCTCAACAAGAACAGCAACTCCAGCCCCACCACAACGCCATACACCACAGGTAAGGGCGTGCTGATATCCTGCACAGGGATCTCGTTGTGTTAAGCTGACACAGGTGTAGTGCTGGCACAATGCCGGCTGTTCAGATCTAATAATTATATCCTATTGACAGCAACATGTATGGCATATCCTCTCTTAAAATGTGCAATGATGTACATAGGCACGCCCTGTGCCCAATGCCCCTGTAGGCGGCTCTGCCACGCCCGAGTCATGTCTGGAAACTCTAGCCTAGGTCAACCCAAACCCTACCCCGACCCTCATCAAACCCTAGCCTAGAGCAACCCACACCCTGTGCTCCGCGCCCTGCAGGCGGCTCTGCCAGCACCGAGTCAGGCCTGGCCCTGACCTGCTCACCCATCCTGTGCAAGGTGGCCCCCGCCATGGAGCTGTCCTGCGTGGTGTACAACAACACGCTGCCAGCCCCTTTTGCCAATGCAACTCTCGTCACCGAGCCCACCACCGGTGCCACGGTGGCTGTGGCGTGGAACGCGCTGGAGAGCACAGCGGCTGTGGTGTTCCAGGGTGGGAAGAAATCATTTGTGCGGCGGCTTGCCAGTGTGGTTGAACCCACTCAGACTTTCAGCCTATGAAAGGGCAATTATTTAGTCCCCTTACCTACATTCAGATTATTTTGTGGGAAAAAACGAGGTTTTATTATGTATCGGCAAAAGCTCCGCTTGCTCTTAACTACAGTGTACATCTTTGTGACAAATTAAGGGGGAAATGGTGCACAGGAGGCACCAGCAGCTCTCCTCTTTGTAACTTCTTCCCAACATTACATGTTCGATAACAGGCAGCATAAAAAATAATATCATTTCTACTCTTTCCAGGCAGCATCACCCGCCAGGACTGGATCACCAATTTCAAGTTTGACACCAACAACGCGGGGCAGACACCCGCATTTGAGCTGTTCAGCGGGGCGCAGGTGAGTGGGGGGGATCTACGGCTGAGTAAAATCCATGGTCATCAAATCAAGTCATACGCATGCAATGATCATTCACAATGATCATTTGTCTCCAAACAAAATTTACCTTGCTTGTGATGCATATGCATTCTTCAAATGTTTGGCGCTCATTCAACGACAAATACGCATGCACACAGTTGGCGCCCGCAGATCACAGTTTAGACACATGTTGCGCACCCAAATTTGACGTAAAAGTCTATTGGAATGGAATCTTGCAACCTGAGAAAGGCAGAACATTACAGGTCCACAGCGGTTTCTTCGGTGGGATCAAGTCCTTGACCAGCAATGCCTCCTCCCCTGAGTACAACATCAGCGCCATACTTGAGGGCAAGCAGGGGGGCAAGGAGGCGCATCAGGTGTTTGTGACGGGGCACAGTCAAGGGGGGGCGTATGCGGCACTGGGGGCGGCGTGGGCGGCTACCCAGGTATGGGTTGGTGGGTGAGTGGTGGTAGTGGGGCACCCTGGGCGCAAGGTGAAGGTCATGCTGTGCATTCGAATGATGTAATACTTGAATAGTGAGGCCATCATTGTTTTCATCCCAGTGGCCTGACCGACCAACTAGAGTGCGCTGTGGTGGCCTGTGTGTCAGCGCACAAACTCAAGTGACAATGCGCGCAATTGGTAGCTTTGACTTTGCCTGTGCAGTACCCTGCAGCGGAAGTGTTGAGCTTCACATTCGGCTCCCCCAAGGTTGGCAACCAGGCGTTTGCTGAGACTTTCAAGGCGCTGGTGGGGCGACAGTACAGGGTGCGCTGGGCTGTTGCCAGAAAATTGTAGTGGCTTCTTGCAACCCATCTGACCATGCACATATGCATGCTGCTACACGCCAAGGGCATCAGGACTAGATCCTACCAGCCATGGCACCATAATCATGCCATAAACTTTAAAGGAATGGGTCATTGTATTATGTGATATGACATTTCACAGCCCTCTTCTTGCTGGTGCAGGTGATGAACGAGTACGACCTGGTGCCTGCGCTGTTCCCCCTCCTGGAGTACATCCATATGGACTGGGGCATCTGGCTGCACAACAGCCTGCTGCTGGAGGACCGCAACATGGCGCCCATCAGCAACCTCACGTGGGACGAGCACGGCTGTGCGGACCACTACCAGCCAGGCGTCTTTGCGGCGCAGTACCCAACGCTGTGACACTCTGCGTTTATGATAAGGTTACTGGTCGCTGGCAATGCGTTGGTTACTCATGGGTAGGCCAATATAGGAGGGGTTGACCTGGCGCAAGCCATGAAACTAGGTATGTAGGTCACATATTGAAATTAAGCGGCGGATTCAAGCCACTAAATGCCCAAAGCATCCCACTTTAATTGCAGGGAGTTTTAGTCTGCTCTACAACTTGTAGTACAAGGTCCTAAATAATGTTGCCCCAATGTTGTAACCCCAATGTAGAATTTAGACCAGAGACCCTAAATTAGGGTGTCTGTGGTGGGTGGTCACATGCTTTGATGTATATGGCACGTTCGCCGGGGACCACTGGTGTTTTGGTCGCTGCTTTAATATTAGTCCTGTCTTGTCGCAAGAGAGCAGGGCCTGGAATAGACCATACCGATGTTTGAAGGACTTTGAAAGCAACCGGAAACCTAGCTTGTCTCGGACGTGGGTAAGGGCCTTACAGCAGTGGGTTAGAGTTGTTCACTCTGGAACGTCGTTTCGGTCGTTGTATATGGCTTAGTTCCGTTGCGTATTGATCTAGCCATTGCCTTGAACGAACTATCCTTTCACAGCCTACCCTACCCCACCCACCTCGTTGACTACCGGTACTGCTTCGGGTCTGGGCTGGGTGTATACTGAACTGTTGACCCAACGGTCAGTCTTTGCCCTGCCCTTTGTTGGAAAAGGCACGACCTTGCAGCTGCCGCTGCCAGCTGATGACCCTGCGGAGTTGGATCGGGCCCCACAGCTGTATCAGAAGTGGGGCCACACCCCATTCGCTTGCTGGGATGGAGGCAGGGGTGAAGGCTCTGAGACGTTCTGCTCGCCTCCTACCAGCTAGTACCTCCTCACCGGGGTGCGGCACCCTGCCACCAGAACCCATATTTTTAGATGGGTGCCAGCCACCCCATGCCTATATGCATCATGCACTGAGGGACCACCAATCTGCAGGTGTTCAAGGTCAGTAGGCATAGCAACCACTGCCAAGCTCTCAGATGGGGCTGGGGACAGCAAAAGGGGCAGGCGGCCAGCTGGGCAGGGGCCTGCTGCGAAGCGCTTGGCAAGCACAGCGCCTGACCCTCCACAGGGTGACGAGCCAGCGTCACCCAAGCAAGCTAGAGTGAAAAAGGTCATGCCTGGAAGAGAGTTCGAAGAGAAGTATTGGAGAACGGGCACGGCAGGCGTGGCGGGTGAGTGCGTTGGACATGTCAGCACCCATGCCAAACTGTGCCAGACCTGGGCATGAGGTTCTGTTGCCTCAGGGCATGACTCAGAATCAAAGTCAAGGGCTATGCCCAGCAGCCACCTTGCTCTTTTTATAGCAGCTCAACTACTTCAAGTGCATGAGTAACGTGCACACAACACTAACCCATTCCGCAGGCATTGACGAGGCTGGAAGGGGCCCTTTGGCAGGGCCAGTAGTGGCTGGCGCCTGCGTCTGCCCAGAACATGTATTCATAAAAGGCATCAACGACAGCAAGCAGCTATCAGCTCAGCAGCGTGAGAAGCTGTATGACGCCATCACCAGCCACCCAGAAATTAACTGGGCCGTGTGAGTCTCTCAACATTCTGACTACTAACCTGGCTGTTTTATTGGAAAGCTTGAATGCAAGTCTTACAATACATCACGCACGTGCACCGCCACCCGCAGGTAGACCAAAGCTCTTAACTTTTATATTGTGGGCCACATTGCATGTGCAGGGCGGTGGTGGATGCCCAAACGATCGATGAAATCAATATCTTGCAAGCTGCTCTGCTGGCCATGCAGCGTGCTGGCGAGTCTCTGCCTGCAGGCGCCGCGCAGTTCTACCTCATCGACGGCACAATTGTGCCCAAGGTGGGTGCAGCTGGTGACAGTTCTGATCATTCTATCTGTCCAGTTACTTACGCATGCAACAGGCATGATATTCAACCACCGACAGGGCCTATTATTAGATCCCTGAGGTCAATCCTGGCATGGAAATGACCATTGCGGTTTCCATTTTGATGCCAGCATTGGCATGTGCTGTGGGTGTGCTACGATTTCAGCACTGGCATGTGGGTGCACGGTCAGCAGGGGGGTGATGTCAGCAGAGTGCAGTGGGCATGGATCTATGGCCCCCTTGCCTGCCTGTGCAGGGCCTTGACAAGCAGCGGTGCGAGGCGCTGGTCAAGGGCGACACCCGCTCCTACGTCATTGCAGCAGCCTCCATACTGGCCAAGGTATGGCCACCCCATCCCATTGAACTCCGAGCAGTCCTTCAGCTGCCACTGCACTCACCACTGCTGACATCTCCCCTCCCAGGACCCTCCCAGGGATGGGTTCATGGCAAATTTGCATTGGAACTACCGTATGCATTGCTGCTATTGCCGCCTGTCAACGCACATTCACATTTTTACAAAGTACACTCCATTTTTATATTATGTTATTTTCTTTTCTTGGCGAAGGTCACGCGAGACCGCCTGATGGACGAGTACGACCGCCAGTGGCCGCACTATGGCTTTGCCCGCCACAAGGGCTACGCCACTGCTGAGCACAGGGCAGCGCTCAAGGAGCATGGGCCCTGCACCATCCACCGCAAGTCGTTTGCGCCGCTGAAGACGTGGATGGCAAGTAGCAACCTGCCGTGGGTGTCAGAGGGGTACTGATGGCGCCGTTTCTTTGCTGATTCCTCTTTGCCAATGCGCCTGCTGATGTACTGATAGCGTAGAGCTCATTTTATTTATATTTATTCCGTGGGTTTCAAGAGGGGGACTGGCTGGCGCAGAGTTGGTGGCAACAGGGCCAGGGTATACATACATTTGGCGTGCCACTCAGGTCACCATTTTACAGGTTGCAATTCAGCCAAAGTCCAGTGGCGTGGTTATACTTTACAAAATCAATGAGCCAATGAAATATTATAACAGCAATTCAGCAGTTCTCAAAGCAAGCTACAAATCGCCCGCCGACCGTCCCGGAATTGCATGGGCAATGCTGCAGCATACCATTGGGTTGTGCACGACCCTTGTAAAAACAACAGCACAAATACTGTACATACATAAGATACAAACACAATATCCACGTTTGACAAAAACAATGTCGGTACTTTAATATACTGACACTGGATCACTTGGCAATGTACTGGAAATGGAACGACCTGCCCTTGAATTCCGCGCCATTGGCCTGCGCCACAGGAGGAATGCCCAGATGGATCCACAGCTCGGCAATGGCCTCCAGGTTCCTGGCATACCTAATGCCACCCACGTACACAGGGGTGAACCCCACTGCCGCAACCACAGCCTCAGCCACATCCTTCTTCTCCAGGGGGCCGGCATACAGCATGGTCAGCTTTTCACCCGTGACGAGGCTGCCGTCGGCAGCAGCCATGTGCTCCACGCCAATGGTGTTGAAGGCCTTGTACACAAAGGCACCGGGAAGGTTCTCTGCCAGCAGCTCGCCAGAAGACTTTTGCTCCCACCTAGGCGAATGAAATGTGCGCGCTTGAGCCAGAAAGCGTGTAGTCTTGTAGATTGCATGAGAAAGTGCAAACTGTGCACATGAAAGGATAGTGTGCTCAAAGTGGTGACTCAGGCTACTGGCCGTGATTACTGGCCCGGCCAGATGATAAGAAAGAGGGTTTTCCTGTCACTTGTTAGGCAGGAGGGCTACCAAACACCGTAAAGCATCGTGGGGCACAGCGACGTTTCGCCTAGCAAACCACGATGCCAACACGAACTTTGCCAGTCTGCGTACCTGACGTTCAGAGCCGGATATGACGTCAGAGGGTTAGTGGCGTCGATGACCACTTTGCCCTCTGCGAGAGGCTTGAGGCTTGCGGCGAGTTGCAGGATACCCTCGTCGGAGTGGGCAGCAGGGGTGGCCAGAATCACGGCATCTGCCCAGGCAAATGCGTCAGCGACGGTCGCAGCGGATGCCTGTGGCTGTTTCTCCAGCAAGGTAGAGACCTTGGAAGACGAGGTGTCTCTGACTCCGTACTTCACCTGGTTTCCTGCTTTCAGGATCACCCCTCCAAGAGTTGTGCCCACATCGCCCGCACCAATAACACCGACTTTCATGTTGAAAACTGCGCGCAAGAAAACAACTGGTGTTGGCGCGGAAAGAACACATGAGAACCGAAAGATCGTGTTGAGTTTGTGCAAAAAGGCAACCGTGGCGGGTTGGTACAGCAAACACCTTCCCCATGCATGGACGAATTCCGCATGCATGCATCTTTGTAAACATTTGCTGACAGCATATCGCTTGGTGATCCAGGTTCGGTGCAAAGCAAATTCACTTCTGACCTGAGATAGACGTCCTCCTGAGGCGAAGAGCTTTCACATGAGGTTGGCGCAGGACTCCGCCCACAGTGCTTCTCCCCGTTGTCAGTACGAGGTTGGGCAACATGCAGCCAGTTGGACGCAGATGTCTTCAGCAGTGCAAGGGTTCACGCAGGTAAAGTAGTCCTGATGGGTCCGCTGAGACCAGGTTGGTCTTTATACCATCATTGCTTTGCCAAGAATCAGGAGTGACTTAACCGATTATGCTCCGGATTATGTAGATTATTGGGGGGTGGGCAGAATTGCTGAGACGAGGAGTATTTCCCCCCACCACCCCTGACCCATGAAAGGATGTTCTTCAGCAAGCGCCTTACATAACTTGTCAAATTGGTATTTCAGACGTGTTACCGGTATACGTTGCCTCCACAATTGCTTGTGAGCTGTCAATACACCTCCTAAGTTTGCTGCAAAGCGCTTGTTTGGGGCATAGGTGCACTGTCACTTGCCAGCTGAATTGACCGTGACTGGCAACTCTGGAGCAGTGAATGACGGTGCAATAACTTGCTTGGCACTGGCCTTGACTTTTAAACACCTGGGCTGACTCCCGACTGTCCCCCTGCGCCTGTGTGACATGGAAGCCCACGTCCCTGTGGACTTTGCGGAGTTGCTGCAGCAACCAGAAACGCAGTACACTTTGATAGCGCTTGCAGCTGTCCTCTTTCTTATAGGTACGTACACTAAACGGAAGGTCAGACTGTACACCTTTTATTGTCTTGTCAAGACATGCATGGCCTTGGGCACAACGGTGCTAAGCCTGATCACCCACCTTGCATTGGACCGCAGTTCTTCTCAGGCTGACATTTAGCGCACCAAAGGGCAACGTGGTGCTGTTGACTGGACCTTGCGATGCCGGAAAGACAACGATGTTCCTTCAGGCACGTGTATATGCATGCATACGCTCGTATATGCATGCATGTGCTCCTTGCAGCCAGGCTGGCTCACAATACTGGTAATGCTTTCGGCTATCACACATCCTGTGCTATACGTATCCCTGTTACCTATTGAAATTGAGCTAACCTTCGCTGCTCTTGCACCCACAGCTGCGGGATGGAACTGCACACAGCGGCACCGTTGCGTCCATGCAAACCAACGATGACACCTTCATGCTGGTGTCTGACAAGGTAGGGCTTTGCCAGACGCAGCAACAATTCATCACAATATAGGCCTATACCTTGCGCCAGCAGGCAGCTGACTCTATGGGGTTGCTGCACGTAGAGCGCTGGGCGGCCAGTGAGGGTAGTGGACATCCCTGGCCACCCCCGGGTGCGGGGCAGCTATGAAGCGCTTCTGGACAAGACGCGAGCCATCGTCTTTGTGGTAGATTCTGTGGACTTCCTGCCCAACAAGGCAGCCACTGCAGAGTATGTATGCTGCACCACTCAGCTTGCAACCTGCTTTCAATGATCCGCTTGAACACCAATTGGCTGCATCCTCTTTTGCATACAGCTCACCTGTCAGCACCCAGGGCAACATCCACCTTGTGCCGGGCCTCACCCCCTGCCTGTGGGTGTGCAGGCAGCTGTTTGAGGTGCTGTCCCAGCCGCTGGTCACCCGCCGCCACCTGCTGCTGCTGATCGCGTGCAACAAGCAGGACCTGGGGGCCAAGGCGCACACGGTGGAGTTCATCAGGAAGCGGTTGGAGAAGGAGATGTATGTGCAGACCATTACATGCATGGCATGCCTCACCCTCAGTCCCCCCAGCCTGAGGGGCAGTGGGGCATGAGGCTGCCTGTGCATTGCATGGTCAGACAGCCCTCACGTTGTCTGCATTCCCAGGGTTTGCATATAATCACCAGGTTGGGAGCTTCACATAAGTAAGTAAGTAAGTAAGTAAGTATATGCATTCCAGCTTTGAAGCCAGGTTAGCATGTCTGGGTATGCCTCA
>JAULBX010031316.1:0-11174 GCA_032358255.1 Heterotrichella gracilis
AATTAAGTTTTTTCTTAATTACAGGTTCTTTAGTAGTATCTAAATATAAACTATCACTAAATTTTAAACCAATAAAAACAGAAGAATCAACTAATAATTCTTCTGTTTTTACACATCTAATAACTCTACCTTCACCAACATTAAACTCACAATGAACTAAAGACCGTCCATCTTTTAAGTCTATATATCTACATGCTGTAACTGTCATTTCTTTATTACTCTACTATCTGTACTATTTTCATTAGGTAACATACTTCTATAAGATTTAAAACCTCTTAAATTATGACACCAACCGTTTTCATGTTTACTATTATTACCTTGTAATTTATAATAAACAAATCTATATTCTTCATCAGTCATAGCTTGTGCAATATGTTCAGCAGGAGAAGCATGTATTGGGTCATTTATTTCCCTAATACCTCTTTTACCATTATAAGGTCTAATAAATAATGAATCATGTAAATCTATTAAATCTACATAATCATCACTTCCAAACTTCATATAAGATACTTGCGCACATTTAGCTGTAGATATTTTAATTAAAGCAGAATTTATCATTTGATAACTATCTGTTCTACTTTCATCTGTACCATCATATAATAAACCATTATGAATAACTGGAACTAATTTACTCATATTAATAATATTAGCAAAAGGAATATGCCATTCTCCTTCTTTTAATTCTTTAGGAGTACTAGCATTATAAGCTTCTAACATTTTATAAGCTAAATCTTGTAAATGAATTTCAGCCATATTATGCGCTCTTAAAGCAAAGAAATTTTCAAATTCTGTACCTGTTAAAATTATAGTATGCCACAAATAAGGTTCTAATATTCTATTACAAATTTGTTTTGTAACTTCTAATCCTGCTAAATTTTTAGCTTGTTTTACAGCATTATCTCTTGCTTGCATCCACATAGCTATTCTATTACCTATTTCTCCAACAGAATCAAAGTAATCACTTCCTTGCATACCTTTATGTTCTTTCATCCATTTAATAGGAATAAAAGGGTCATTTTCTACTTGTTCTACCATTTTATTAAATGGTATTGCTCTACTAGATGCACTATTTTTACTTAATATTCTATGAGTATTCATTTCAGCTAAAATAAATCTAGGAAATGTAAGTTGCCAAGTAGTAATTCTATTATTACCAATTCTTTCTATTGAATCAGCTAATATTGTAGCTTTAATTGATTGTTTCATTAGGTTTTATATTTTTATTTGATTCTTCACTTTTTTCAATTATATCTCTCATTAAAGCAGATAAATAACCTAATCCTGCAATATTTTTTCTTGCATCTTTTAGTTCTTTATCTGCTTCTTTTAATTTAGCTATAAAACTATCAAGTTTCATATTTATTATAATCTTATTACTCTATTATTTATTACTTGTTGAATATTTATTTTATCCCACTCTTCTTTATTTCTTTGTTCTTTTTTAGAATTTAGTTTATTATCTAATTCTAATAATTTTCTATGATTTTCAGATTTTTTACTTTTTAAATAATCTAGTATTTTATCTGCTTCTATAATAGGATATGTAGGTTCAGGAATATTTATTTGGTCTTTTAATCTTTTTACTATATTATTAGCATGAATAATTCTATTTACTAATACTTTATAATCAAAAGACATTTCTCCTATTCTAAATTCAAACGTTTTTAAACAATTAAATTTTATCCATCTTTGTGAAATATCAATACCTCTTGCATTATAAGTACCTTTATAATTCCAACTATCTAATTCATTTAATATCCAATTTTGATTATTTAAAGCTACTTTTTTTAAATCTTCAAAACAATCTGTAGTATCTATATGATAATGTATACCACTTAAAGGATTTAGTTTAGAATCTAATCTTAATTGATTACAAATATTAAATAAACAAATTAAACCAGAAATTCCATTAGGTATTC
Source organism: Heterotrichella gracilis (assembly GCA_032358255.1). NCBI lineage: Eukaryota > Xanthophyceae > Tribonematales > Xanthonemataceae > Heterotrichella > Heterotrichella gracilis. Next base: position 1,920 of record JAULBX010031316.1, read on the forward strand.
TATATCTTTGTTCATAATCATCAGTTTGAACAGCTAATATATTAGGAATAATAGTAAAATTAGAATCTTTAAAAAATTCACTTTTAAAGAATTCTATTTCAAAACCTGTAGAATAAGGTAATAATTTATTTACTCTATTAATAATAGATTCATCTTTTATAGTAAGTAAAACTAGAGGATTATATAAATAATCCTCTAAATCTTTGTCTATAATATTAATATTCTCCACGTCTAGGTGTAGATGTTTGTTGTGGTACTGGTAAATTATTTTCTACTTTTTCCTTGTATTGATTTACAAGTTTTTGTACTTCTTCTGGTGAAGCACCACTTTGTACTAATTTAGCTAATTCAGTAGTAAAATTACTTTCTTCTTTTTTAACTACTTTTTCTTTTTTAATATCTTTTTTAACAAGTTGTTTTTCAGCTTTTGCTTTAACTTGTTCTTTTTCTTCTACTTTTTTCTTTTCAATAGTAACAGGAGTTAAAAGCTTAATAATACCATTTTTAATTTTATCAGTATTTTTCTTATTATACTTTTCTACTTCTGCTTTAATAGCTTCTCTTTCTTCTTTAGTAGTTTTTTTACTAAATTGTTGTCCATCAATGACAACTATAACATTTGCACCAATTTGCTTGTAACTAATTACTAACTTTTCCATTTTGTTTTGTTTTTAAATTTAAATTAACTTGCTTCTTGTAATAATTCAATAGGTAATTCTTGAAAACTTGTGTAAATATCATCTATATTTTCACGATAGATATTTACCATTTCTATATATGTTTCAAACATATTTTCTTCTATAATAAACGGTTCTTGAACAGGAAGTATGAGTTTCATAGGTTCTCTGCTACTATAAAAATTCTGATTTAATTTTAGAATCTTTTTATCTTTAATTATTTCAGTTAATAGATTATCAGGAATATTATTATTTACATACTTTAATAATTCTATTTTACTAAATTGTTCATAAACTTTATTTAATTCGTTAATTATTAATTCCATTTCAGGATTAATACCAGCATTATTTATAACTTCTCGTAAATTAGAATTTATATGTCCATGTTCATTATTATTTCTAAAACTTTTTAATAAATTTAATTTATTACTATAATATTGAGAAGTTGAATATATAAAATAATTAATATCAAAATCTCCATTATAAATATAACGCTTAGTATTTATAATATTAGCAGTATTTATATCTCTAAATAATCTTTGAAACTTTTTATGAGTATAAACATTATCTATATAAATAGCATTTGGTAAATCTTTAATGTATTTTTCATTAGTTTTTGCTACTTCTATAAATAATATCTTTTTATCCCAAACTTTATTAACAATTTTACCTTTTACTTTAACATTTTTGTTAACATTTTGAAATGATTTTCTACTTAAAACAACTTCTTTTAAATTACTAAGATTAGAATCTCCTAAATAACTATAAACTAAAGTATGAAATTCACTTAAATATTTAATAGTTTTTTCTTCTCTCCAACCATTTATTTTAACTACAACTTTAGCTTGTAATTTTCTTAAATAAGCTGCTGAACTTTCTCTATTTTCTCTTTTATACTCTTTAATCCATTCTTCTGTAACTATAATATTATCATAAATTTGACATTTTGATAGAATTAATTGATGAATATGTTCTTTATAAGCTTTTATTAATTTAGCTTTACCTAAAATAGGAACTCTTCTAACTGTTCTACCATCTAAATCTACATAAGTATCATATTTCTTTTCCCAACTTCTTCTTTTTTCATAATAATATAATCCTAATTCTTTGAAATATTGTTCATACTGTTTTTTAGCACTGGTTACTATAGTTCCTCTATTTATAAAAGCGTTACTATATTTATTAGTGCTACCATTTAAATAATAAAGACTATTACCATTTTTAATTACACTAATTATATTACTACCATGTTTTACTATTTTTTCACCTTCTATTAATTCATGTACATAATCAAAGAAAGGATTAGCAGGAATAGTTATATCTTTTAAAGGAGCATATTTTAAACTATTTTCTACTCCATGTTTTTTAGGAATATATAACTTACAAATATCTTGAAAATTAATATGAGGTCTTTCATTTCTCTTATTTAAATAATCAAATAAATCAGTTATTTCAGGATTTTGTTTATTATAAATATCAACTAATTCCTTAACACAATCTTTAATTCTATTATTGATTAATTCGATACTAGCATCATTATAGATAATAGTTTCTCTATTAGGAGTTACTTGTAATTCACCTATTTCAAATTTAACACCTACAGGAATTTGTACTTCATCAGAAGCTTTTACTTTTAATTGTTTCCAATCAATAGAATAAGATACTTTACCATAAACAATGTGCATTTCATTACTATAAGAATTTTTACTTCTATATTTAAAAGTATTTCCTTCTATAATTTTGTAATCATTATCTATATCACATCTTTCAAAATATACATTATCAAAATAACAAAGTTGAGATTTTAATTCTTGATTAAATTTAACAAAATCACCATTTTTAATTTCTATTTTAATTTCTGTACCATTAGGTTCATTTGTATCTATTCCTATAGGGTATCTAACTAAAATAGGTTCAATAGGATTTCCATCTTTATCTTCATAAACTTCTACAGTTTCTAATCCATTTAAACAATCTAGTTCAGGACATTTTTTACCTCTACTTAATATACATTCATATTTTTTACCATTATGTACACTAGTTATATAAAACATATCTTGATATGATAATGGACTTTTTGAGCCTAAACCAACAACGCTCGCTTATAGTTTCCTATAAGATTGGACTATATCATCATCCTTTAAAAAGGATGTCGGATGCTAATTCTGGTTATTAAGGAAACTATATTCCTCCAGTAGTCTCTGAACCTTCTTTATCTGTAGATAAAGCTAGGCTGCTGATTAACATATTAATTTAATAAATTAACTTAGTTTTCCAGCAATTCTTCCGATTTTCTTTGAAAAATTACTTTTTCAAGGGGCTTGGTATATTTAACCCACCAATAAATTCATTACTAGACCTTTTTGTAGAACTGAAATAGTTCATATAGATATTAACTAATCTTTCTCTTGATAATCCTATACCTTTATCTATAAACTTTATAAACCAGACATCATTTTCACTATCATAATCTTTTCTAATTATAACAGCTTCATCACTATTAATTTCTTTATGAGCATCAAAACAATTAGAAGTTATTTCTCTACATATACTACCTATAGGATTAGAATAAAAACTTTTTGTTACTAAATCAAATAAGAAAGGTAAACTATCTGCTGATATATTAGCTTCTATTGATTCTATATTTCCTAAACTATCTATTTCTAAATTATCATCTTTTTTAATTATCATTTTAAATAATCTTAAAATTAATTAACATTTTTCTTACTTCTTCTACTAAATTTTCAATACTCCCTGAATTTTGAATTTCCCAATCAAATGTATATTGGTCTAAAGCTACTTCACTTGCATGTAATAATCCTGCATTTTGATTACCTTCTGCTTTTACAGGTCTAATAACTCTAACACAAATACCATTTCTATCTTTTACAGCTTGAAATTCATTTAGAAATCTCAAATCTGTAATAATCCAGTTAGGTTTACCATATTCAGGAGGTATATTTAAAATACCTGTAGGATTATTTGCTTTATCTGAATAAACAGATTGTGTTTGTTTAATTAATATATCATTATAATCAGCAAATAAAGCACCAACATGAACATTAGGATGTAAATTATCTCTTAAACATTCAGTTCCCAATATTTGTAAAAAATCTCGTATTTTACTATTTTTTGTTATTTTCATAATCTATTTTAAATCTCCATTTAAATCCATAAGCTGTTTTATTAACTTGTCCTGAATGTACTTTTCCAGAACAAACCCTATTTATTAAATTATTTGCAAATCCTAATTGTCTTTCTATTTCATTAGCAGATTCCCATTCTTTAATAAATTCTTCTGATAAAGTAAGTTGAATTATAGGTTTTGCTAATTTTAATGCTATTTTTCTACCTATTGATTTATCTCTAGTTTTTCCAGTATTAGCTATTTTCATAGCTTCTATTTGTTTATCAAACCCTTTACCAGATTTTATTAAAGAATTATTTTGACCTTTTTGTTGTTCAGATAATACTTTTTTAATATCATCTGATCTAATCATACCTTTTAATTTAATTCTTCTTTTTTCTATAGTTTCTATAGATTGTTTTTTACCTGTTAAACTATTTTTTATTTTATCTTTTGTTTCTTCTCTTCTAATTATACCTAAAGAAGAATATGCTTTAGGAGCAATATTATATTCTGGATTCAAAGTATCAATATAATATTGTTCTCTTTCTATTAGATTTTCTTTATCACAGTATTCTAATACTTCAAATATAAAATCTATAATTTTTATATTATAAGCTCTTTGTAAATGAATATTTTTATGACAATTTTTATCTAATCTTTCTATATGTTGTTTAAATCTTTTTTGTAGATTTATAGCACTTCCTACATATATTTTATTATTTGAAGGATTAATAATTTTATATATTCCTGTATTCATAATTTTTAGAATTTTAATAAAATTACTAAAATTTGTAGAAACTTCCTAACTTTCATCCAAAGAATTGTAGAAACCTTCTGATATTAATCCTTTTTCATATAAATCTTTAAAAGTCATGTTCTTAAATTCTTGGTCTTCAAACTTTTCTATAGATATTCCTGTAAGAATAGAAGCTATTTCTTTCAACTTTCCCGCAAACTTTTTTACTTTCCAATCACCATAACCTCTCCCAATACCTATATCATGTATTAAAGAATCAATATTACCTTTGTGTAAATCTTCTAAAGCTTCTTTTTTTTCGGATTCTCCCCAATCACACTCATTATTTAAATAAGTAAACAATTGAATGATCTTTCCAACAGTATCTTTTCCAGAATTTATCTTGCCTGAAATTGCGATTATTGACATTTTATTTTAATTTGTTTATAATTTTATTATTAGTTTTACCTGTATAAATAACAATATCTACTTAATTTAAATTTAATGTTACTAACCAATTTAATTCTATTTCTTGTAAATCTTTATGATTTATACCTAACTGACTAAATAATATTTGATGATAAGCAAAAGAAGCTAATGAAGTATTTACAACTTTAGTATTATAATCATAATTTATTACAATTTTAGTAGGTTGCATTCCTATAGTTTCTTGTATCAACATAATAGTCTAAATAATATTCTTCCAGTTTTTTCTATAGTATATAATTTTGTAATTATAGCTTTATAAATTTGACTATCATTTTTAAGTACTTCTATTTTTTCAAGACAATCCGTAATAGTTTTAGCTGTATTATCATAATCAGGTTTAACTCTCATAGGAAATCCTTCTATTAATCTTTTTTTAGCAGTACTTTTAGGATAAGGAAAATAAGCTATTAATTCTAATTTAGAATAATCATCATTAGGAATATTTTCTTTTAAGATTTCATGAATCATACAATCACAATAATGTTTGTACTTTACTGGCATGTGTACACCAAATAAACCTAATCTTGGACGAGGTGAAGTTTGTGGAGTAATATCTAATTGATAATACTCTTTATTATTTAATATAACTTTCATCTTTAAATTATTTTATAATACCATGAGAAAAACTTTTCATCTTTACTATCATGTGATTCTTTCATTACAATAATTCTAATTCTTTTTTAACTTTTTCCCAATATCTAAATGAAGAATCCATATTTTGTTTTTCATGAGAAAAATATTCTAAACCAAATTGTTGTTTTAAATATTCTTCTGTTCTATCATCATATTCTTCTAATGATTCAATTATTTCATCAACACAAATAATTGCACATTTTATAGCACTTTTAATATATATATCTTCATTAGATATCATAAATCCAGAAGAATCTTCTCTAGCATATTTATAAAATTTACTTACTAATTCTTTTGCTTTTTCTTTTTGTATATTCATAATTTAATATTTTTTAGTTTTATATTTTATCCCAAAGAAATAATAACTTGTAGTTGATAACTTAATTGGATAACTCCAACCACCTTCTTCACCATGAGGTTGATAAGGTTCTCCACATTCAACATTAGATTTTTTATATATTCCAAAAAATCTTAATATTTTAATATATAAATTGTTTAACATATTCTTTAAATTTATTAATTATTTCTTCTGTTTTATTAATTCCATATTTTTTACAATACCCAGAAATATCTTTAGATTTATCTCTAATAAATAAAGGTCTAATAAAAGGATATTGTATTTTATTTAATTTAGTACATTTTATACCTGTTTTATCATAATCAAATAAAACAAATATATTATCAAATCTATTATATAAATCTGTTATTATATCTCTATTTATTATTCCTCCTTCATTTTGTGTACTACAAACATTTTTAATATCAAAAGACTTAATACATAATTCATCTTTTTTAGATTTAGTAATTATTACATAATCACCAGTTGTAGATAATTTTTTATATCCTGATAAAGGAAATAAATCAGTTTCAGCAAAGAATCTTTTTTCTGTTTTTCTTCTTTGAGGTAAATAAAGTTTTATAGTTTTATTTTCAGGAAAAGTATATGCAAAACAAATATCTCCTTTAATATAATTATAAATAACTCTACTACTTATTGTATCATTTACCCAAGCAGTCTTAACAGCAAATACTTTTTCTTTCTTTAGTAATTCTTCTGTTATATTAAATTGAATCCAATAATCTAAATCTTCTTTTGTAAAAGGTCTAGTTTGTATTTCAATTTTTGTTACTCTAGGTTGTAGTATTTGTTCTTTTGTGATATGTTCCCTATAGGGAACAGAAGCATTAATAGAAGCTAATAATCCAAAATCATTAGCTATTAAAAGTAGAGCTTGATTAAAATCTATATTGTAAATTAACTTTACTATTCCAAAGCAATCATCATTTATAAACTTTGCTTTATCATAGTACTTAATTACATTCGCACTGTTTACATAAAATCCACAATCAGCATGTTTATCTTGTCTTAATGGAGATTTAATAGGTCTATAAGTAGGAACAATTCCTAAATATCTTTGAAATATATCTTCTTGTGTAATATGTTTTAATATCTCATCTTTTGTGATTTCATTTAATTTACTTTCTTTTAAATTAGATTCAAACATCTATTTAGGAATTAAATATCTTTTAACCTTTTCTTTATCTTCTTGAAGTTTTAATACTTCATATTTTTTATCTGTAAGTTTTACATAAATAGTATTCTTATCCATAATATTTAATTAAAAATGTCTGTTACTAAAAACTTTCGTGGGAAACTTCACAGACAATGTTTCATAGTAACTCCTGCTAAGTATCTTTACGATTTAACTCCTTTCGGTGAGTTGTGGAAGTGACAGGAATCGAACCTGTATTAGTAGATTTTCAGTCTACCACCTTGACCAACTTGGTAACACTTCCTATTAAATCTTCAATATAAAGAAAAATAGGCTCAAATCAAAGATAAGAACCTATTTATTAACCTAAACCTTATGTTTTTTAGTCTTCAAATAAATCATCTGCTTTTTTAGCACCACCACCTTCTTCTGAACTAGCACCTGTTTTTTTAGCTTCTAAATATTTAGCATTATTTTCTTTCTCTCTTTTACCAAATGCTAATTTAACACCACTGTCTATTTTGGTGATATATGGAGTTGGTTGAAAAGTTTTACCTTCTCCCATAATTTCAGTATCTAGTGTCCTAGAATTGAAACTTGGAAATTTAGTAAATCCTTTACCATTATATATTTCACCAATAATTTTAACTCTTTGTTTAGCTTTACCTAATTTAGGAGTCAAGAAATTAGCAAATTCTGTAATTAATTCTTTAAAAGAAGTAACTTTTTTATCTTTAAATTCTTTAAGTTCTTCTGGTGTTACTACAGAATTAGCAATATGAATCAAATTCTCATAAAAATACTGTTCTGCTTTATCTAAAGTTGTATTTGATGTAGCTTTAGGTTCTACATATTGTTCTAAATGTTCCATTTTAGTAACTTCATCTTTAAAAGTTACATTCAAAGATACAACTACATCTTCTGAATTATATACAGGTTTTTCACCTACTTCTACTTTTGTAATATAACCTGTATAAATTTCAGGTTCTAGTTTCTTAGATACTGCACCAGTTAAATCTAAATTCTCATTTGCACCGTAAGCCATAATAATTATTTTTTATTGTTGATTTTGTTATTTTCCTTTTATTTACTTTTAGTTTTATAAAAAAAGGTAATATTTCTATTACCTTTTTTTATGTTTAGTTAATTAATTTGTTTCTTTTAAAGACTACAAATCATCATCTTCTAAAGAATCTTCAATAGAACCTTCTACTTCTGATATTTCTACTTCTGGAGCATTTGGAGAAGTAGTTTCAGCTACAGAAGTATCATCTTCTGCTTTTTCAGCTTTTTCAGTATATTCTTTGAAAGTCAATTCATAATATGAAATACCTCCATCTACTGTTGGTGTAGCAGAAACAGCTACATCAATGCAACCTTTATTACCTAAATCAGTAATACCAGCAGCTTTTAAAAATACTTTTTTCAAAGCTGTACTTGAGAATACACCTTTATCAGATACTACATGTTTGCCTTCTGTTTCTTCTGTTGCTTTAGCAATGTAAATTTTACCAGCTTCATCATCAAATGCAGGTGAAACAAATTCGCCTTCTGTTACCCCCAAAAGAGTAGCTACAGCACCACGAATTTTAATACCTGATGCCATGATAGACAAAAGCAATTCAGACTCCTTTGCAGATTTTTGGCGTGTTGCAAATTCACGAGATACTTTTAGTGGTTTAATAGCCATAATTGTAATTTTAAATTGGGTTGATTTTGTTTTTATTTATAGACAAATATAGCTTATATTTTCTTTTGTACCAAATGCTATATACATATTTTAAAAATATTTTCTTAATTATTTCACTTCTTCGTAATTATTTTTAAGATTGGAATTATTACTATCCGCACCAATATTGCACCATTCTCCTAAAACCGAATTGCCTAAAAATCCATCATGCCCTTTATTAGAATAGCCAAATAAAACCGAGTTGTTCACTTCGCCTCCAATTTTAGAAAAAGGTCCTACAGTAGTTGCTCCGTAAATTTTGGCAGCCATTTTAACCCCTGCTCCTTCGCATAAAGCAAAAGGACCACGAATTACAGCGCCTTCCATAATCTCAGCATTCTTCCCAATGTAAATTGGACCTGTGGAAG